>CM044561.2:1620323-1650323 GCA_024416835.2 Perccottus glenii
TTCTGATTCAATGAGTTATTATAAATCAACAATTAATCTTAAAAAGTCTGTAGCACAGCTTTCTCTATTTTCTCTTTGGACATAACAAATAAAAAAATAGTCTTGCTTTAAGCCTGGCTGTGAAGTGGGTCTAAAATATTACTGTGGTTCACTCAAATAGTTCATCAGATATGTAGACCCTAAATCCAGTTGATAGAGAAGGCACTTACACTGTCAGTTTATTAAGGAAATGTTTTGTTTGTTGTTCATTTTTGGTCTGACATGTCACCAGATGACCTGCTGAATTTGTTTTCCCAGGTGAAAGAGCTCAACCATGTTCTAGAAGCTGAAAAGTCCTGTCGCACTGATCTGGAGATGTACGTGGCTGTGTTAAACACTCAAAAGTCCGTCCTGCAGGAGGATGCAGAGAAACTACGCAAAGAACTCCATGAAGGTATTACTCTGTTCAGAAATATTAAGAGTAAGATGTTAATCTCCGAAAACCTTACTGTTCTTTGTCTATTTTTTAGTCTGTCACAAACTGGAGTCGGAGCGGCAGCAGCACAATCAGCTCAAACACACATGGCAGCGGGCCAATGACCAGTTCCTGGAGTCGCAGCGCCTCCTCATGAGGGACATGCAGAGAATAGAGAGTGTGCTGTCATCAGAGCAGCTCCGCCAGGTGGAGGAGATGAAAAAGAAAGACCAGGTACACACTGCGTCACAGTTCAGAGTTCCTATGCGGTATGGAAAAGGATGGAGTACTATAAAGCTGGATTAGGTGATTAGCCAGGTCACTGGGTTTTCAATATCACAAAAGCTGGTTTTCCTTTTATTGCAAACCTGCTTGCTCTGGAGCAAGATGAGTTCAAGACGGAGGATAGAAAAGAGCCCTATGACCAATCAAGAATGATTAAGAAGTTGCTAAGGCCCAATCCAATTCTACCCCATAGCCCTACTTTTTTGCATGTTCATGAGAAACAAAGGGGTGTCCCAATACTCATTGGGATCAAGGGGAAGGGCTGTACACCCCTCTAAACGGAGATTTTTGGGGACCACACTTGAAACAAAGTGGTAACTAATTTGGGCAAATTTTATGCACTGATCTTTTTTCTCCTCGGAAGGTTTCGTAAAAATGTCTGTTTGCTAACGTTGACCTCACATCGACAGACCACAGTCTCATATTTATAGAACTTTTTGAAGTTTTTATTAGTTAATGCTGCCATCATACATAGACATACTGTATATGTTGTCTACATGATATATTTATGTGAGTAAGTGCCTTTTATTTTATCTACATCTGGGGTTCACCACAGCAAAGTAGTTGCAGTCTAGAGCAGATTTTCCATTGATCCAGACTCTCCACTACAGAGGAGCTCCTATTATAGCTCTTATTATACATCCATGAGTCAACAGGTGTGGTGTCCCAATTCTTAGGGGTAGCCTATAATCATACCCCTACCCCTTACCCCTTCCTTTGGAGGGCCACAGGGTAGGCCTGTGGGGGAGGGGGAGGGGTAAGTTAGAGAACTGGGATTAGTGCTGATTTCCATTATCTTTGGGTCATTTGTTGCTTTCTCTTCCATTGGCTCGTACTGAACTGGGTAAAAAGCCTTTTGTCCACTCCTTTTGCATTGAATATTTAGCAGAACTGAGCTGAGCTGATTTATCGGAGCGCTTTTAAATCTAAACTGAGAATTCTAGAGGCTAACTCTACAACTTGCACTTGTTTTTACTTGTTCTATTTGTCTCGTCTGTTATTTTGTCTTTGTGTGTGTATTCATGAAACTGTGTTAATCTCAATGGGATTGTCCTGGTTAAATAAAGGTTAAATTAAGGTTTAAAAAAGAATTACAATAATGCTATTGATCACATTGCTGCCAAAAACAAGTCTCAGGCTGATAAAACAGATTGATAAAATTAAAGTCACATAATTGTAATGCCTCGGAATAGTCCTGGAAAATGATCTCTTCAAAAGACAACGAAGTAACTGCCACAGTGTTTACCATATTATTGACTTAAGGGTGAGGCAGTGAGTTCAGTAAAGTGTGAAATGTGATTGGCAAAGCAGCAGCGACCCCATTGTTTTGAAAGTGATTCTGTGGCTGGATTTAGGTGTACCAAATGCAACAAGTGTTGTCGTTGTTTTCAGGAGGAGGATGAAATGCAGAGGCTGAGTCAAGTGAAGGATCTACATGAGGACGAGGGAGCAGACAACACAGAGCCCACAGAAGACTTCAGGTTCCTGAGTGTTGCGGAGGTAATGTCATATGATCTGTCCCTCGGGGAGATGTGTGCAGCCTGTTCTCTGAGGTCAGTCTATATTCCTCTGTGAAACCTGAGTGGAGGCTTTGCTTTTGACCTCGAGTATCATAATCCTAGTGCTGTTGTAGAGTTCTGAAAGTGAAAGCAGCGCTCATGTGGATTTATGGATCCTGTTATCAGTATTTTAATTATTGTGCAACTCAAAATCCTATCTAAAAAACATTACACATGTATTCTTTCTTTCAAACGTCATTAACAATAGACTCGTTGCTGAATAACAGAAATTGCAAGGTCAAATTAATGGCAACGATAAGATTTTAGTAAAGGTTTACATACAACATTACCATTTCTGTAACTCTCGTTTGTACATTTTGACACATTTACTGCACTTTCTGATCAGAAAGTGCAGTAAATGTGTCATAGTGAGAATCTTTTATTTTCTTATTGTTTAAAATCAGGGCATGGTTTAGAATTGGTTTATTCAAGTTCATGTGAAGGCACTGTGTGACTTTAAAAAACCCATCTGTTCTGTTTCAGACTCATGGCGACCACAGTTGCCACGGCTCCATGCACTCCTTAGACACTGATGTGGGGGCCGGAGCCCCCGTTGACCCCTACAAGGATAATCTGAGGAGAGTTCAGTCCACAGACAGCCTGGGATCCTCGGTGTCTGTACAACAAGGCCTGGGGGGGCACAACCACAAAGCCAAGTCGGCCAGCCACTTGGACGAGTCGGACTTTGGGCCCTTGGTGGGGGCAGATGGGGTCACAGACACTAGTTTTGGGGATACATCGTCCCTCAACTCCATCAAGCTGACTGCCAGCCATTTCTTACTGACTAAAGACCAAGAGAAGGCCATAAAGGCCATGACCCCTGAGCAGGAGGAGACAGCCTCGCTGCTTTCCAGTATCTCTCAGGTCCCGGACACGGCCTACCTGCCCCCTTCAGGCTACAGACTGGTCAGCGACAGCGAGTGGAACCTGCTGCAGCAAGAGGTGCTCCACGAAACAGATTTAAGACCAGGCTGTATGACTGCACCTCATAGGGTCATAACAAAATAAAGAATTTATAATCATACTAGGACTGCACAGTATTAGAAAAACTATGTTGAATATTGCAATAACCCTTACGGTTAGATGACTTGCAATATTCACTGAGATGTGGACTGCACGCCGTTCTTACCCTCTTTGCCTTGCAGTGCCATGCATCTGGAGCAGAAGCCTTGTATTCTCTGTAGCTCTTTGTACTTCACTTTCCATTTTTGTTATGTTGCACATGTTGGATTAAATGTAGTAATATTATGTCACAAAGTAGTGGTGACAAAATATAAAAACATAAATATATATATATATATATATATATTTTTATTGTTTGATCACAGTACAGTTTAATTTAAGGCTCTGATTGGGCAATTATTTACTGTGTCTCGCTTTTGCAATACAAGCACACGGAGTTTGTTGATATTGCCATAACAATACATTTGTTAAATATTGTGCAGCCCTAAATCATACTAAATTTTACTGTAGTATGAAATAATTAGGATTTGGTGAAACTGTTGATTCAGAGTGTTGTAAAGTGTGAGCACCACATACAAAGTTAAAGAAACTGGGGAGTGTGACTGCAGAGAAGTTATAGACTATGACTGGAAAATGGCACAGTCTATGCATCAGTTTTTGAGTTAGTTTGTGGAATAACATGTGAACACTAACAAAAACCTGCCTTTGGTTGAAGTAGTAAGCAGAACAGATCTAACTAAATCCAACTTTCTGCTACCATCAAGGCACGGTTGGTTTGTCCGTGCACATGGGTAGTGTGTAAGGAATTCCTTTGGCAAAAGCATCATACAAATGTCTAAATGTCAGGAATGTCCACAATTTTCCTTGGAGGGCCAAAACGGAAATGTATTAGTTGGCCACAGGCCAAAAACCAAAATCTTCTGCATGTAATTGAAAGAAATACTCCATTAGGAGCCTGGAGCCTATCCCAGCAGCTTTGGGCCTGAGGCGGGGTACACCCTGGACAGTGGCCAGTTAGTCGCAGGGCTAACATTTAGAGACAGACAGTGACAGACAACCATTCACTCTCACATTTATTCACTAGGGACACTTTAGAGTTGCTGATTAACCTATACATGCATGTGTTTGGACGGTGGGAGGAGCCGGAGTACCGGGAGAGAACCCACAGTAACACGTGGAGGACATGCAGAAACCTACCTGAATTGTCTTTTTTTTTTTCTTTTAAGACCCTTTAATCTTTGATGTTAATGTGAGCAACATGAGTGAGGGCACTAGGCACTTTCTGGGATAAATATAAACCCAATAGCTCATACCTAATGGAATAGTCCATTATCAATGGTTACGTATGCTCAACCATTATTGCAGATTAAATATCTCAGGTAATTTCAGTTGCAAAACATGGCAACCACTAGTGGGCCAACTCAAACCCCTTGGCAGGCCAATTTTGGGCACCCCTGATCTAAAGCTTGTAAATTAATCTAACTGCATCAAAACTTTGTGCTATACTATTGGCAGCTCAAGTATGGTTTACAATCTGAAATGGAGAAAGAAATAATAATAATAATAATGTAATTGTTTTTTTTCCAGCTGAAGAATGCTGGTAGGAAGCTTGGCAGGCGTTGTGAGTTGTGTTCCAACTATGAAAAACAGCTCCAGGCCATCCAAGGACAGGAAGCTGACACGCGGGATCAGGTATGTGGTTTTTTTTTCCATTTAAATCATCCTCTTTCCAAGATCTAATGTGTCAAAATCATACGATAAGGTGACACCAATAACCTTTTCTATACTATTCTTAAATTGGGGCCAGAATAAGGAGAGATTAGAACACCCCCAAAAAATATGGTAATGACTAGTGTGTTTTATCCTCACACTTCTCAAACAAGCAGTTTGAGAAGTGTGAACCCACGGTAACACGTGGAGGACATGCAGACTCCTCACAGAAAGACCCGAGTCGGCCGAGAATGTTTGAGTCGGCCGGGTTTTGAACTCGCGACCTTCTTGCTGTGAGGCAGGAGTGCTAACCACTCTGCCACGTGCACCTCTAATTGTAATGTCTTGGCAAAAAAAATGTCTTGGCAAAAAAAAAAAACTAGAATTAGATACAAGACATTAATTGTAATGTCTTGTATCTAATTCTAGTTTTTTTGCCATGCCAAGATGTACTTTTATCTACTTCCTGGAACATGTTATCCTGTAGTTCAAATGGTATAGACTAAAACAAATATAGGAGCCTTGGTAACATATTCATTTTCACCGCTTCAATTCTCTGTTCAAGGCCTAAGTGAGGTCGCCTGGCAAGCCAGACTCCTCGCTGTATCAACAAGTAGTCTGGAAAAGCTCAATGGCTCAAATCGTTTTCCTCAAGGCGGGGCAAAGCGATTAGGGGCCAATCAATCGGAATTGCAACAGACATGACGTTAGCTAGGTGAAAATCTACAAAAAAATAAACAAACATGGCGTGCAAAAACATCTTTAAAACGAACGCTCTTTATTATTTGTTGTCTTGATTATTTAAAACTGATTAAAGAGCTTGGCAGTCCCGCGCACCCCCCTGACTGTTTTGAACAAGGGACTTGGGTCGCTTAAGTGTGACGCAAGGCAACACTCCAGTGGCATTCAAATGTGATTGGTCAATACGGAACATATCTGAGGAACTGACTGGCTTACCAAGCTTTGCCAAACTGAGTTCCTGTTTATAGATTATTATAGAGAGCTTACGTCAGGCTGTGCCAGGCTTCAAGTAAGGCGCTATGTTTCATCTGTCTATATAAAATTTAACAGCTTTTATCAAGGGCTCATAGTTTGCAGTCATTATTGAATAAATGTTGATTACTAGATATTTCAACCCATAACTCAATTTTCTTCATCTACATATTTTGCTATGCTCATTTGTTTGTATATGTGTTTAAACTGTAT
This sequence comes from Perccottus glenii, assembly GCA_024416835.2. Lineage (NCBI taxonomy): Eukaryota > Metazoa > Chordata > Actinopteri > Gobiiformes > Odontobutidae > Perccottus > Perccottus glenii. The sequence goes on from CM044561.2 coordinate 1,626,501, forward strand.
CACATTTGGACATTGCTTAACCACATTCATACCATTCCACATTTTGACCCCACAGACAGAAACGCAAAAAAACTTGATTTGCGAACCCAGATCATTTTAAAATTATGTATGACTCTTAAACTATAAATTCCTTCCCTTTCAGTGAATATTTTTTGAATATTCTCTGGTAATTGCTTACTTTTTGCCTGATACAGTATTGGTGCTGTTTTGAAAGCTGATTATTCGTATTGCTCTTTATTGAAGTATGTATAATGGTTGCAATGTTTTTTAATGATTTCCCCAGACCTCAGCGCTATATGTTAAATTGGGTGAAACCAGAGAAGTATATGTAACTCTTTCTCATGTTTAAAGTGCTTTACCTTGTTTAATACTGCTATGTAAATTTATTCCTAACAATGAGTTACAAAATTTGTCAGGTGTAGTGTTGTCACGGTACCAAATGTTCAGTATTTGCTACGAAAACCAGTGAAAATCCACGGTTCTATTTCAATCCCGATCGCCGCCAGCTGTAAAACTGGCCGTTACAGGGCCTGGATCAGGCTTCTCTGAGTTTGGCGGGGATGTGGATCATACCATGAGAAACGCTCGGGCACCATCCACGCAACTGTTGTATGACAATCGATGGAAATTGTTGGAGAGGTGGTGACGGGCACAGGACCCTGTAGAATGTCCCATTTCATCCATTCTATCGTTTTACAAGGACTCCTGAATCGGGGATGGTCACCGTCTACCCTGAAGGTATATGTGGCACCAATCGCCTGTCGACATGGAAGTCGATGGCAGAACTGTCGGCAGTAATAGGCATGTTTCTTTGGCCGGATGCCTCTATTGTTCCCAAGGTGGTGTCCGGGGCGACGGGTATTCAGCTGCTACAGCTGAACCACTTTGATCCAGGAGAATTGTGTTAGCATCTATGCCCCGTCCGAGCACTAGATGGGTATGTAAAGGCAACCGCTGCAATGCACAAAGCAAACCGGTTGTTTGTTTGCTATACTGGTCCACATACGGGCTAGGAGCTTCCTAAACAATGCTTGACGCACTGGGTGGCGAGTACGATTAACCAGGCGTACAATGCCCGTGACCAACCACTACCAGTAGGAGTGCGGTGTCACTCTACAAGGGGCATTACTACTTCCTAGACAGCAATGACTAGGGCGCCTTTGGCGGTAGTTTGTGCTTCAGCGTCATTGACTACTCCATGTTCACTAGCTTTTACAGAGTGAACATCCAGTGGAGGGAGTTCTACAACAGGACACTTCTACGTTCTGATAAGTTATGCTGAATTAGGGTCTGCTGATTCCTCGTGACCTTGCTGGTATACGTCATCCAGTGCTTAATGCACCGCCCCTGGCGGTCAGGAGGGATGAAATAGAACGAGTTACGAATGTACAGTTACATTTGTAACGCTCGTTCTGAGTACCAAAGCAAAACACCAGAACATGCTAATTGAACAACACACCATTTTAAGTTAAACAAAAATAAAATGTATAAAAACTGATACATTTATTACCTTTTTTTAATTTGTGTTTCCCGTTTTCCCATAAATATCAATATGAGAATTAAAATTCATGTCAATGAATGGTTTTGTAATGTAAAGTGTTACTAAATTATACAGGAGATAAAATGCGTTGATACTTTTATTTAATCCGAAATGTGTTCATATCTAATTTTAAAGGGTAACTAAACCCCTGGTCAGAGCCTAACTCCACCCACTCACAAAATTTGAAAAATGCTGGAAAAGTGGGCAGAGCCCAGCAGAGACAGAGGGGAAGAACCGAGGGCGGAGCTCAGCGGGGCGTGAACCTGAGACCGCAGTGACGGATTGATTGACAGCAGCTGTCAGACTCGCAAAAATGTAGACTTGAAGGAAGCTAGTAGCTTTGCTACGGAGCGGGCCTTCTAAGTGGAGGACATTTCTGTGGACACAGGGCTAGAGCCTTATCAGTTTGTGCCACTGGCTCAAACCGCGGTCTCAACAACTCCCAAAGTTAAAGAGCGAAGTCTTGCAGCACAAGAGAGAATGGAGCCAGTGATAAAACGTTAGCATTGTCTAATTTAGGCCAATGCTTAGCAAATGCTAACAAAGTTTCAGAAATTGCAAACCTATGCATTTAGTTTGATTTTGGTTTGATTTAGTGTTAATTACACACAAAACAGAGATTTCAAGTCTCCCTCTACAACTGTTAAAAACTCTTGTCTTGCAGCTCACTGGTCCTGGGAGAGAATGTGTTATAGAGAGATACTCAAGGCATAGCTATGAAATAAGACCAGTGTCAAGTCCAGTTAATTTAATAAGTATTATGCAAAAAAGACACAACTCTAACCAAATATATTTACATCCCAATAAAGTAGTGATAAACATTGTTTCTCATGTTGTAGGTAATGCACAGGTGTGACAGGTTGGTGAGTGAGCTGCATAACAGTCCATCCAGACTTTGAGGCAGTAGCACTAAACCCCTGTGTTACAGACTCTAACACTTGTAATGTAGTGTTACACTTATCTTCAGCTTTTTGGTGAGACGTGGTTAAACAGGGTAGTTCCAGGAAGTCAGAGCAATGTTTTTATAAATAAGTAAATTTAATGTTTTACCCTCCACTTCCACATACTGTACATGTGCATCAGCTCTTTCAGCGGTTATAGACACCTGTCTGCTGCAGTGTGGTCAGGTGGTGCTGGGGATACCTGGGCCAGCAGGTACAGGTCATACCTCCTTGTGCTGTCCTCACAGAGGATTCCAATACTGGATTTATAAATATAGTTGGTATATAAAAAAATAAATAAAATATTGAAATATGAGAAATAATAAGAAAAATTTATACCTGATGTTACACACAAAACAATTGTTTAAAAACATGCATTATAAAATCAGCTATACAACTCAAAATGAACATGAATCAACATAAACATTTACAAAAGAATGTCTAAATGACACCCTTTTCTCAAACTGTCTTTACATAATTCTTATATTCTTTAGAGATTGTTCTTACAGTAAGCAGTTATACAGTTATATTGATATAATATTTTATATATACACAGTTAATTTAAATAAAAAATAAATGTCATAGTAAATTCTCATACATCATTTCAAGGCAGGTCCAAACTTTGTAAATGGTGCAGAGTCAGGACAGAGGCTTTTTACTTTGTGTTTGAAAGTCACTGTCAGTTGCACTTATTGGAGCGAAGATGGTGAAAAACAAGAGACAGACTTAAACAGGCTGATCATAACTTCATGAGCTGTTCCAAAATGTTTAAGAATCTTGAGTGTGTTCAACAGTGTATTAGTGTTTACATTAGTCTAAATGTAGTCAGCAAAGTAAAGCTAAGTTTCAGAAACTATAGCGCTAACTGCAGTTTTCAGAGTCTGAATCCAAGATGATAGACAGCAGCAAACTTGAAGATGAAGTATCTTCAACAGTGAAGTGACACAGGAACAGTTACCAGGTCCTGAAAATAAAATAAACATATAAACATGATTTTATTTTCTTAAATTGGACCATTTTAATGACAATAAAATGATAGATTATCACACATCTCACGTGTTCTTGTTAGAGTATTTAAAACAAGTAATTGCACTATAACAGTAAAACAAACAAAACAAACTAAAGAATGGGAATAAATGCATTACCTTCAGCAGTGGACACCTCACACCGTTTCCTCATTATTGGAGTAGAGCTAGTCCTGGGACACTCTGGCAGCTCCAGTGTCTGTGTCACATGACACACTCCTATTAGGCGTTCTGGCCTGGGTGGCTGCAAAAACAAGAGTTTCACAAATGATTTGTTATCTTGAGTATATGATGAGACCCAAACATCTGGGTCCACAACTCACAAAAACTGCACAATCCCTAAAAGATGCTCTGCCTTTGCACAATCAGCCTTTTCATTTCAAACCATCAAAAAATGGAATCAGATCCTAGACAGTCTGAAGTTCTAAATCTGGTACAAAGCATATCTTTTCTTGTAAGATTATTGTTTTTGTACATGGTGCCTGAGAAATAAAGAATAAACAAAAATTAAACATACAAAAGCTTCACAGTATTCAAACTCACCTTTGCTTCACCTGCAGATCTGCAGCGACTGGTTCAGGCTGGCCCCCAGTTTCTCTGGTCATCTTAGGCAAAACAAAAGATTTGTGTTATTGTTTACAATTACAGTATTATATTAATTCATTTTAGAGATTTTAAAATGTTTATAAAGGATATTAATAACACAAATATTCTCATTACTATTACTGTATATCCTCCATGAAAGCACTAGTCTTTTAATCCATGTGTACTGTCTCTGGGTCGGTCTGGTTGGCTGCAGCCTGTGATACACTGTCCTCAGCAGCTCCAGCTCTGCTCGGTTTACCCCGAGGAGCAGCGATAAACAACGTACACTGATGGTGCGCGCTTTCGCGTTCAATTTTATTAGCAGAGTTGACACAAAACGCACAAGTTTTTGAGTTTGTGTTGAGTCAAAACTCACGGTGTTACACGAGTCATGAGATGTTCATGTTCAGTCAAGTCCAGAGTCATGAGCCAGTGACAGGTCTTTAGTGCCAAGGGCTGCATCTCTGCTACAAGTCCAGCAGACACAGCTGCCCGTGTACGAGAAATAACTAACGGAATATTGAGTGATAGAGTAAAGCTAGATGTCTGTGTGTACTGGGACACAGTATCAACACGCAGCAGCCCTCATTAGCGTTAGCCCGGTATCAGGAGCAGTTGAAGCTAACGTTTAGCATACTTTACCTAACTAGCAACATGACAAAATTGATTAATTAACTTTAGCTTTACTGGGAAGAAACATAAATTGTGTTTCAAAATATATGTTCACTCACCTCAAGACGCTGCTGCGGTGGTGGGAATCCATGCAGGAGCAGCGTTAGGCGCTGTGTTGCTTTTCAGCGGGAGCTGTTTTGAGAAGCACATTTCCACCACCATTGCGTTGGAGAAGCAATCCCGCTTAAAATGTCCGCTGCAAACTCCAGCTCTCAGCAGGAACTCACGGTGTTCCAGGCCAAGTGCACACTGGCGTCTAATTTCCAACTCAACTGGAAAGCAATGCAGTCCAGCAGTGCTGTTGCAACACTACAAGTACATGCTAATATAGCTAGCCTGATGTTTTCAACACCCGCTAGTTGGGAACAAGATGTTTTTATACCAGGGGCGTGAGCCAATGCCAAGGGTGTGGTGGGGTCGTGCCAGGGGCGTGGGTAGAGAGCCGTTAGTCGAGCCAGTATACGTCACACTAGGAAAGAATCTTTAATCTAAAAATTCAACTGCAGTAACTACCGTTCAACCTGAGGAGGGCAGCACTTTAGACTCAAATGTCAAAACTTTTACTCAGATCAGTGAACAGCACTAATAAGGCCCCATTCTTACAGATCATTAACTAAAAAAAATTGGTTTAGGGTTTAGTTACTCTTTAAGAACTTTTATTCCTGCTGAAGTTGTTAAACCTCGTCGTATGAGGGGGTAGCTCACATTAACTAGCGCTAAGACCCAGCAGAGCTGCTTGTATTAAAAACAAAAGGAGATGCGAGTGTTAAAAGCAAGGGACTTGTTAGTGGTGCAGACTCAGACTCGGCTCCACTGCAAACTACACTTGAACTCACTACTAACAACAAGCTACTTTGTGAACTACAAAAAAAAACAAGGCAAAAAGGTCACTTCATGTGTGCGTGCAGCTCTGTAAGATCTGTGTAATTCTGCGCACAGCTCCTGCTGCTGTGGTTTCCGTTGAGAGCAGTGAGTGGAGACGTGTGGCATGGACATGTTACACATTGTGCTCAATACCAGCGGCAATTTTAATGTGGTAAAATAAAATTGATGCTAAAGACCAACTGTGCACCTTTCAGAGCTTTCAGCGTTGAGAACCGGGTCGTCCGGATGCCCGGTACTGTGATATTAAATTATTTTAGTACCGGGACTTTTGACAAGAATATTCAGGCGTGTACTTGTAACTTGAGATTTACCGGGATTAATTTTATAGCCTTTAAAAAAAAAAAAAAAAGCCCAATGTTACCCGCATTTTATTATTTTCTGAATGTCTTTTTTTTATGTTTTAGGTCTACCCATAGATTGTAAAAATATGGATGTTATCCGCCCATTGGTCCCCTATTCACCGATATTGTCGTTACAACAGGGCAATAAAATGACGGTTACATCCGGGCTTTTCGGCTTTTACTCCATAGTAAAACAATAGTTTTCAGAAAGCATAAAGCCGCCATTTGGTTTCTCCTTATATTTCCGCTTTTGGAGCCTGCCCTCTGGTGGACGGCGGTATATCGCTGTATTTCGCTGTATGGCGGCACCCTTACACGAGGACCATTTTGGAGGTTCCATGGGAGACGCTTGGGTCTACCACATTAAATGGCTGGGTACATTCTAATCTTTTTCTCCCCCAGGTAAAGAAACTGCAGCAGATGCTCCGTCAGGCCAATGACCAGCTGGAGAGGACCATGACGGAGAAGCAGAACTTGGAAGATTCCATCAAGTTGGGAAATGAGGAAACTACAGTTAAGGTGTGGCCATGTATTTCCGCTTTATTATTTTAAACAAGATCTGTTGTCAGAAAAACACAACCTCCCTCTCAAGTCCTCCTCTAGTTTATCATCCAAAGGACACAAGGATAACTCAAATTTCCAACAATAATCACTTTTAATTTTATTTGTCAGTTGATTAGTGGAAAATTAGGTTGTAAACCTTTTAAAAACAAACAAAAAATAACTAAGCATTTTAATTAAATTTACAAAGGTCTACATTTTAATACTAAACAGAATTTAAACAAACATTTTTAACTTGTAATATCCTTTTGTATCTTTACATTTATTTATTTTAACACAAACTTATTTAACACAAAATCAATGACTGCAATGCATTTCTTAACTAATTATATTAAGCAGTATTTCAACATAAAATTAAATAAACATTTTCACAAACCATTGGCGTCTCTGGACTGAACCTAAGAGGAAACTTGGTCTTCTCTGAAGTTTTTTTTTTTTTTTTCCGGAATGAATGAGACCTTCCATGCTTTATACAGGTGCTCTCAATCAGTGACAATTACTGATTGGTGACAAGCAGCCTATTGCTTCTGCTGCTGGTGGACTCTGGGAAGTGTAGTCCTTTCAGACCCATTCCTGAGAATTAGCTCAACACTCCCTGTCTCCAAAGGATTGCTCAAGTCCACTGGAATTCATTCCTCTGCATGACGTTCCTGTGCTCTCTCTTTCAGCGCTCTTTCAGCGCTCCCTCTGCTTTTTTCTGTTTTTATGGAGAGAGAGTTATGCAAGCGTTACTGGTCCTTTTAACACAACCCCAACAGACGGGCAGCTCAATGTGAAGACAGCCCAGACCACGACTGGGGAGTGAGGTGAGGGAGGATGAGCCCCGCTCCAGGTAGAAGAGCATCAGGATTGACCCTCACACACCTGAATTATCACACATGTTCACTAGGATACAACTTAGTTTGTGTTTCACTCATTTGAAGCTTTAATGCTTCAAACTCTGAGATTACCGCTTACATCACAGTCTCAGTGACGAGGGAATCTGACTAGTCCTTGTCTCTGATATGAATTCGTGACACTCGGCTTAGGGGTACAGCAGACAGGCATTACTGTCACCTGTTCTACTACTGCAGGCCCGGTTTAAGACCCACCAAAGTTTTCTCTGGGGATGTTGTTAACGTTTTATGTATGAGGTGTATTCTACACGGGAACCAATAAACCATCTGCCCAAACCCAGTCTCTCCATAAAGTCCGTATTTGCAACAGGGAGTGTTGGGCTAATTGGGGGGGGAGATGTGTCGGAATAAAGAAGAGAGTTTACACCGGCTCCATGTTACACTGAATAAAAAACTATACACAGACCTCCCTTCAGATTATTGACCCTCCCACATAAACACACATAATGGTTAGGGTTTGGAATCAATAATTGATTCCAGTACCGTAATTGGATTCTTGTGATTAAGAATCGGATCCTTGTTATGAAATGAAAATTTTTATTTATCAATTTTTGTGCGCGCTTTATTTATTTTTAAATAAAGTGTTAGTGTCTGTGCAGTTGTCACCTCCGCTCCTTCCCCTGCTCTGTGTTTTACCGTATTGTCACGTGACTCAGCGGCAGAAGTAACAGAGCAGCGTCAAGACGAGTGAGCTCCGTGCTGAGTTATTTTACTGCAGTTTTGTGACATGTGTAAAACGTCTATTTGCTCCATAATAAACTAACACAAACTCCTAAAGATTGCACCAAAGAAAACAAGCTCTGCAAAAATATATTGCAATAAACATTACTGTATATAAATTGTACAGTGAATATAAATTAAACTGCCACAGCATAAACATGTTTAACTTTTGTTTTTTTGTTTTTTATTAAATCGAAATCGAAACTGGGAATTGAAAAGAATCGAAATTGATAAGAAAAAAGGCATTGATAAAATTCAAACCAGTACCCAACCCTAATAATGGGTGACTTAAGGCTGAAGACTAAATAGTGTGTGCCTTACTTTTAATATGCCTTGTCAATATTGAGCCACATCACCATAAACTGTCAAATCAGGTACACACAGTGAGGACAAAGAGGCCATTAAGTTCTGATTGTGGCAGATTATGGCACCATAGCCCCCGAAGACCACAGTTTTAGTGAACCTAATGCCATTGTTGTTTTGTGTGCTCTGTTTTTTCCCAAACCTAAAAACTAGCACATGGCCTATTCTTTTTGAGCCTAGTCTTTTTGATTGCAAGCCAAGTATGAGGTCATATGAAACTAGATGCTTGATGTCTGTTCATCTCACATTGTATTGTAGTTATGTTATTCATAGGGTGTTGGTGCTTGAATCAAGTTTATGAGATGGCATTGCCTCTTTTGTCTTGCTGTCTTACTGCGGTTTTTATTTTGCTGTTTAAGTGTTTTCTTCTTTGTAGAGAAAAATTGTCTTGTTTAACTTGACCTGAAGTAGGTGTCTTTAGTGATATGGGGGGCTCAGTGGTAGAGTTGTACTATAACTCGAAGGTTGGTGGTTTGAATCCCGTTCTCCCCAGTTCACACTGTCCTTGTGTCTTTGGGCAAGATGCGTAACCCACCTTGCCTCCAGTGCCTCTGCACTGGTGGATGAACGTGTGAGAATGTTTGGTGGTGGTCGGAAAGGCTGTAGGCGCAAAATGGCTGCCACGTCTCCATCAGACAGGGCAGCGGTGGCCACTAGTGATGCGCGGGTCGGCTTTTTTTCCAACCCGCGGGTCCCGTTTTTATGAAATTATTGGCCCGCCCCAGCCCGCCCCGCACCACTGTATCTATTTTTATAACCCGCCCCACCCCGCACCCGCGACCATTAAATAGACATAGCCTATTAGGCATTGTAATGTAAATGAAAACAGCCTTTATTTCAGTCTGAAAGTGTTTGGAAACATCGCTCTGGAAACTGGCTGGAAGTGCCCGTTTTGTGGCTCTCATGTTTGTATATTTTTTCACACGAGTTGCACTTCACGTAGCCAATACTGCGGTTGTCTCCTGCTGCAACTATTTCTGAGAACCGGTCCCAAACATTAGACTTAGCAGCCTGACCTTTTTTTTATTATTATGTAGCTACATTCCCGACCTCAATTTCTCCTGCACCTCGTCTTCCATCTTCTCCGCTTTTGTTGTGACTGGCAGGCAGCGGCGGCGGGAGCTGCTTGGCGCGCCGCTTGTGTCATGTGACACCAAATGTTTGGAGACATCACGCAAGCGTCGGGTTACCTTACAAAAAAACTAATAAAATATGTAAATAGATATTCCCAAATATGTAATATAGGCTGTAAATTGCACGCAACATACATGGATTTTACATTTTGTTTTTAATGACTCGCCCCAACCCGCCCCGCAAATAAAGTGACAATTTCTTCACCCGCCCCAACCCGACCCGCGGGTACCCGCGGGGTCCGCGGGTTACGAGACGACCCGCGCATCACTAGTGGCCACAGACGTAGCTTCCCATAACATTACATGTTAACTTTAACATTTTTTGGGGAAAAGCAAGGTCTTCACAATACTTGGTTGTGTTGTCCAATTTAATAGAATTTGAAACAGTCTTCCATTTCTTTCCAACTCTAACACTTTACATCATTGTGGGCTGTCCAATCCCACCTTCTTATCCTACAGCAGGTTTCCATGACAACCGCTGCATGACTCATCTTTTTTCTAATAGAGCTGACAAAGCCAGTGCATGGAGCATCACATTTTATTCAGGAGACCTTTGGGTGCAGTGATGAGAAACACTGTGGTAGAGCTACGAATTTACCATGCTGTACATCTACTACAAAGAATACCAAGAAGACACAATACAACAGGACCACATTTATGTATTATAAATACATGCAGAATTTAGTTTTGCTATAATCTAATCTTCTTTCCTCAGAGGCTTGTATTATTTTTATTTTATAAATACTATCATGTAGTACTCCATTCAATGTCAGATGACTTGGCCCTGAGTCTAATGTTGTGGGCCTTTTTATTTCAATTTCTTTTGTAGCCTTCCAAAATGTTGGATACACTGTATACTTATCCATGGAGCTGATACGGAAGTGTTGGCACTGTTAATAACAGAATAGATAAATATAAAGTTTCCCAACAAAACTAAGCATGAACAGTATTGCATAAGTTTGTGTTTTGTGTGTTGTAGGTGGCGGCCCTCATACAGAGAGTGCAGGAGTCTGAAACACTGCTCAGCACTCTACAAATGGCCTTCAGTGAAGCCAAAAGGAGCACACAGGAACAGATGGTAAGCCTTCAACTGTTGTTGCCCAATACTTCTCTGTTAAGTCACTGTGGTCAAGATTTTAGTCCACAAACAATTCAGCTAAGTTATTTAAACCATTATGCTTTGTACAGTATGTGTTCCTGTTTTCTGCAACAAAGCTTAGGTATAGCAATCTGACAGAATGCTAAGTAGCTGCAAATTTGACATGCCTCAGATGGTCAGCTTGATGCAGTGGAAATAGATGTGTGTGTGGAGAAAGAGTGCAAACAACATAAAATTGAGTGGAAAGTATGCTCTCTCTGTCTCTCTCTCTCTCTCTGTCTCTCTCTCTGTCTCTCTCTCTGTCTCTCTCTCTGTCTCTCTCTCTCTGTCTCTCTGTCTCTCTCTCTGTCTCTCTGTCTGTCTCTCTGTCTCTCTCTCTCTGTCTCTCTGTCTCTGTCTCTGTCTCTCTCTCTCTGTCTCTCTCTCTGTCTCTCTGTCTCTGTCTCTCTCTCTGTCTCTCTGTCTCTCTCTCTGTCTCTCTGTCTCTCTCTCTGTGTCTGTCTCTCTCTGTGTCTGTCTCTCTCTCTCTGTCTCTCTCTCTCTGTCTCTCTCTCTCTGTCTCTCTGTCTCTCTCTCTGTGTCTCTCTCTGTGTCTGTCTCTCTCTCTCTGTCTCTCTCTCTCTGTCTCTCTGTCTCTCTCTCTGTCTCTCTGTCTGTCTCTCTGTCTCTGGTGTGTTGCATGCTGGGAAGCGAGAGTGTGGGTGCGTGGTGCAGAGCAGGTGGTGTGAGAGTTTTTCGGTGAGTCTGAGTGAATCTAAATTTCTTTCTTTCTGGCTTTTTTTCTGGTCTTTCTTTTGATTGTTTTTTTTGTGTGATTTGGGGTTATTTTTTTGTTTGGAGGTGTTTTTGGGCCGCGTGCCACCTTACCGGGAGCATGGCGGCCCCACATGTGGTTTGGGTTCATTGACCCGCGCCATGGCGTGAAAGTGGCGTCCGCGGTTAGTGTAGAGAAGTGCTGTCTTGCAGTGGGAGAGGTAGTTGGGCATGAAAACATTATGTCTGCCTCCAGGATGAATAATGCCACTGTGGTATTTCTCAGTACTGTTGAAAAGGCTAATGAATTAGTTGAGGCAGGAATAGTTATTGAGGATCTGTTTAATGCTGTACTTCCGCTGTCTACACCTTCAAAGAAAGTCACGCTATCTAATGTACCGCCGTTTTAAGTGATGAGATACTAGGTAAGGCTTTGTCTCGCTATGGAAAACTTGTCTCTCCCATTAAAAGATCCCTATCGGTGGTGGATCGCCTTTATTGAAGCATGTCGTTTCATTTAGGCGGTTTGTCTACATGATAGTGAATGATGATGAGGATATGGATTTATCTTTGCACTTTCGGCGGATGATTATGATTACATCATTTACGTGACATCCGGAAACATGAGATGTTTTAGTTGTGGACAAACTAATCATTTAATTCGTGATTGTCCCGGGAAAAATGCAACCAATGCGTCAGGTGGTGGTGACGTCAGAAGCGCTGTCGTTAGTGCTGAAACGGAGCCGGTTGACGAGACTCCGGGTGGGTCAGCGACAGTACAAGTCTCAGAGGATAGAAGTGCTGTTGTTCCTGCGATCGCTGTAACTGAAGAATCTGCGATTGAAAGTGCAGTTTCTGATGTTACATTAGTTGTGTCTAATGTTCAGGCGGGGGGAGACGTTATTGAGACGGAGAAGCATGTAAACGATGCTCGATGTTGAGTTGCAGCCTGCTGTTGAGAGCGTAGGTGACGTCATTCCAATGGAAACAGTGCAGGCAGATTTTAAAGTCCCGTTAAAGAGGAGGAAGCCTGGTAGGACTGGGATTGATAGAAATGCAAAAAAATCTGATAAAAGTGCGGTGTATGAAGATATAGAAAGTGACAGTACATCATCTGATTCAAGTGTTTGTCTTTCTCAGAGTGATTTTTCTGGTCACTACGAGGTTGATGATATTAAACTGTTTCTTAGAGCCACTAAGAATAAGAGGGTGTGTGTATTGAAGATTTTTTCCTAATACAGAGCAGTTTGTGGAGAATACTAAGGCTTTCATGATGGAGGGATCCTTTACAAATAAAGAGGTCTACAGGTTAAAAAAAATAGTGAGGAAACTTAAACCTGAGCGTAATGAGGATAGGGGCAAACCTAATTCTATGGCTTTTAGTGGGTTTTTTCTGTGGACATTGTTTTTCTTTTTTTTCTTTTTTTCTTTAAATATGTGTCACGTTAATGTTGCTACTCTGAACATAAATGGTGCCAGAGATATTTATAAAAGAGCAGCATTATTTGAAATAATTCATCAGAAAAAAATTGATGTTATGCTGTTACAAGAGACACATACTGATGTTATTAATGCGGCTGATTGGGCAGTGGAATGGAATGGGGTTGCTGTTCTAAGTCATAATACCACAGTTAGTGGTGGAGTCGCTGTTCTCTTCGCTAAAGGGTTCAGCCCACAATCTTATCAGGTGGAAGAGGTTATTAAAGGCAGACTTTTAAAAGTAAGAGCCTCTTTTGAAAATGTTGTCTTTGTTTTTATTTGTGTGTATATACCAACGTCAGCTGTTGAGAGAATGCTTTTTTTAAGTACTTTGTCTTCTATCTTACAAAATGTTGCTGTTGACGAGTATTTAGTTTTGGGTGGTGATTTTAACTGTACAGAGTCTAATCTGGACAGGAATCATGTGGATCATGGACTCCTCACGTCAAGGCCTTGTTCAGTTAAAAAAACACATGATTTAATTGATATTTGGAGGCAGTTAAATGGAGAACAAAGGCAATACACTTGGTCTCATGTTCGTGGTAACACAATTTCTTTAGCAAGACTGGATAAGTTTTATGTTTTTAAACATCATGGGAGTATTGTTGAGAGTTGTTTTATTATTCCATCGGGTCTTTCGGATCATAGTATGGTGCAGTGTGGTATCTGTTTAAATTCCATCAAGTCAAAGAGTGCCTATTGGCACTTGAATACCACTTTATTGGACGACAAGTGTTTTAGGAAAGTTTTAAATTTTTTGGAGCATGTTTAAAACTACAAAGAATTCCTTTAGAACACTGCAGCAATGGTGGGACTTTGGGAAAGTCCAGATAAAGCAACTATGTCAGCAATACTCTCAGAACGTCACTAGAGAGGTAACCCTGAGTTTGAGCTCCTTAGAGACTGATATTTTAAAATTGCAAGAATTGGTTCACTTGCCTGAGGTGGAGTCTCTTATAAAAATAAGAAGACTCAGCTATCTGACCTCTTAGGGATTAAATCGCAGGGTGCTCTGGTCAGGTCACGTTTTCTAAGCATAAATGAAATGGATGTACCATCAAGGTTTTTCTTTAGCTTGGAAAAGAAAAATGGGCAGAATAGAGTTATTCATGCCTTACGTTCTGAATCTGGATCCTTGCTGACTGACCCGAAGGATATCTGTAAGAGAGCAGCCAATTTTTATGAGTCATTATATAAAAGTGAACTGAGTCCAGGTTATAGGTGTGACAGTACATTTTTTAAAAATCTTCCTCAAGTGGCAGAGGAAGTCAATGCAAAGATCTCAGGTGCTGTGACCATGGAGGAACTGGTTAAAGCCCTCCAAGGCATGGCGTTGGGGAAAGCACCAGGGATTGATGGTCTGCCTGTTGACTTTTATAAGTCCCTTTGGTCAGAGATTGGAGAGGACTTGCTAGAGGTAATGAATGACAGTCTAGTCGGAGGGCTTCTGCCATTGAGTTGCCGCAGAGCGGTCCTGACTCTCCTACCCAAGAAGGGTGATCTGACGGACATCAGGTGCTGGCGTCCAGTTTCCCTCCTGTGTGGTGACTACAAGCTGCTCTCTAAGGTCTTAGCAAATCGATTAGCAGAGGTTATGGACCAGGTAATTCATCCTGATCAGACTTACTGCGTCCCTGGGAGGTCAATTTTTGATAATGTTTTTTGATTCGTGATCTTCTTGATGTCTCTAAGAGGCTAAATCTAGATTATGGCCTTATATCATTAGATCAAGAGAAAGCCTTTGATCGCGTTGAGCACACTTATTTATGGAGAGTTCTGGAAGCCTTTGGTTTTGTAAAACCTTTATAGATCAGGTGAAAGTTCTCTATAGTGACGTTCAGAGTATTCTCAAGGTTAACGGTGGTTTGTGTGCTCCTTTTAAAGCCTGCAGAGGTATTAGACAGGGGTGCTCCCTTTCTGGTATGCTCTATTCTTTGGCCATAGAGCCTTTATTACAACAAATTAGGTTGAAACTTGAAGGTATTTCTTTGCCAACGTGTAATTGCAACTTTTCATTATCAGCGTATGCTGATGATTTAGTAGTAGTGATTAGTAAGCAAAGTGATGTGCAGGTTTTATTTGAATTGCTTGGAGATTTTAAAACCTTGTCTTCTGCTAATGTAAATTGGAATAAGAGTGAAGCCCTTCTGATAGGAAGTTGGGAAGGTGGAAAACCACAACTCCCTTCTGGTTTACAGTGGGGTAAAGAAGGGTTTCGATACTTGGGGGTTTTTCTGGGTGAGGAGACAGTAGTACAGAAAAACTGGGAAGGTTTAATTGAAAAAGTCAAAGGACGCCTAGACAAGTGGAAGCATTTGACTCCAAAATTATCATATAGAGGACGCATTTTAATTGTTAACAACTTGGTGGCGTCTTCCTTATGGCATAGGTTTGCATGTGTAGATCCTCCTTTGCAATTACTTTTAAAAATTCAGACTCTCATGGTGAATTTTTTTTGGGGTAGGTTACATTGGGTGTCACAAAATGTATTGTTTTTGCCTAAGGAGGAGGGTGGACAAGGACTTGTGCATCTTCAAAGCAGGATTGCAGCCTTTCGGTTGCAGTTTGTGCAAAGACTTTTGGATGGACCTTCAGACTGTAACTGGCGCGCTGTTTCATGCCTGATTCTACGGAGTTTTGCAGGTTTGGGACTGGACAAAGCACTTTTCCTAATGGATCCCTTAAAACTGGACACCTCTAAGTTGCCAATTTTTTATAAGAATACTTTTAAAGTTTGGAGTCTCTTTTTTGTCCAACGTTCACAAAGCTCACCTTCTCTTTTCTGGTTACTGGAGGAGCCTTTAATCCATGGCGCCCGGTTGGATTTAATGGACAGTTCCTGTTTTCCTGGACTCAGTAGGGTGTTGGCGGGACATAATGTTCTCACTCTGAGACAGCTACTGAGCATTGTAGGGTCAGATTTCAAGGATGAAGTAGCTCTAGCTCAACACTTGGGAATCAGGTCTATTCGTCTTGTTAACCAGTTGCTCATGAAATGGAAAGCTGCTCTTGAAACAACTGAAATGGAATTGTTAACAGAATACTATGAAGGTTCTTGTGTTGCAAATCCCAAAGACTCCTTTCCTCGTTTATCTTTGACTATAAATGTTGGAGGGATTATTTCCTTTTTAAAAATTCTGCATCTCTGTGTAAAGACTTTTTTGTAAGTGCTGGTAAATCTTTGTACAGGTCTTGTGTTTTAGTGTTTAGCAAAAATGTCTTAAGTGCAAGAGTTGATACTCCTTGGCGTGATGTTTTTAAACTGGACGAAGGCGTAAAGCCTGAGTGGATTTCTTTGTATAAACCACCGTTAACCAAGAGAACAGGTGATTTACAGTGGAAGATCATTCATGGTGCTGTTGCGGTTAATGCATTTGTCTCAGTTTTAAACCCTGGGGTTGACTCTGGATGTCCTTTTTGCTCTACTAGAGAAACCATTTTCATATGTTCATGAATTGTTGTAGACTACAACCTTTGTTTGAAGTTGTAAGTGATGTCTTTAAGAGGTGCAATGAGACCTTTTCTCTGGAGACGTTTATTTTGGGGTACAAGTATGTGAGGAAAAAAAGTGTTGTCTGTAAGCTTCTGAATTTTGTTCTAGGCCAAGCCAAGCTGGCCATTTATTTAAGTAGGAAAAAGAAAATAGAACAGAATCTAAATCAGAATATGGTGGCCTTGTTTTTTAATTTGGTGAAGTCAAGAGTCATGGTAGATTTTTTATATTATAAGTCTATTGATGATTTTGTTACATTTGAATGTATTTGGTGTTACAAGGAGGCTCTGTGCTCTGTTTTTAAAGGTGAATTGATTTTTGTGATGTGAGTTTTTCTTTTTTCTTTTATTTATTTATTTTGTATATTTATATTTTGGTGTAAAAATATGGTATGGTAAATATTAGGTAATGTCTTGTATATTGTGTTGTAATAAAAGGTTTGTTAAAATAAAAAAAAAAAAATCTCTGTCTCTCTCTCTCTGTCTCTCTGTCTGTCTCTCTGTCTGTCTCTCTCTGTCTCTCTCTCTGTCTCTGTCTCTCTCTCTGTCTCTGTCTCTCTCTCTCTGTCTCTCTGTCTCTGTCTCTCTCTCTGTCTCTCTGTCTCTCTCTCTGTCTCTCTGTCTCTCTCTCTGTGTCTGTCTCTCTCTGTGTCTGTCTCTCTCTCTCTGTCTCTCTCTCTCTGTCTCTCTCTCTCTGTCTCTCTGTCTCTCTCTCTGTGTCTCTCTCTGTGTCTGTCTCTCTCTCTCTGTCTCTCTCTCTCTGTCTCTCTGTCTCTCTCTCTGTCTCTCTCTCGGTCTCTCTGTCTCTCTCTCTCTCTCTCTCTCTCTCTCTCTGTTTTAATTTACAGATGAGAAAAATAGTGTGGTAAAGGTAGAAAAACATAAATAGAGAAAAGAGAGGCAAAGTGAAACGCGGCTAAATATTTACATTTAGTCATTTAGCAGACGCTTTTATCCAAAGCGACTTAAAAGTGAGGAAAACAATAGAAGCAATTTTAACAACATAAGACAGCAAAACCCAGAACCCAGGGAACCCAGCACAGTATACAAAGCTAAGGATAGGAAAGAATTTTTTTTTTTTTTGAAGAAAAGGAATCGATAGAAAGGAAGTAGAACTCAGTGTTTGTCAGGCAGGTGTTGACGGAAGAGATGTGTTTTCAGGTGTTTTTTAAAGATGGCTACAGAATCTGCTGATCTTGTAGCAGCAGTAGATCATTCCACCAATGTGGAACAGAGCCAGAGAAGGTACGTGAGAGTGATTTTTTACCTTTTTGGGACGGAACCACCAGACGTTGTTCATTTGCAGAGTGCAGGGATCTGGTAGGAACGTAGGTCTGTATTAGTGAGTGAAGATATGAGGGTGCAGAACCAGAGGTGGTCTTGTAGGCCAAGAGCATAGCTTTGAACTTGATGCGGGCGTCAACCAGGAGCCAGTGTAACCTAATGAATAGAGGAGTTACGTGCGCTCTCTTCGGTTCATTAAAGACCACTCTTGCCGCTGCATTCTGGATCAGCTGCAGAGGTTTGGTTGTGCAGCAGGGAGTCCAGCCAGTAGAGCATTGCAATAATCCAGTTTGGACAAGACAAGAGCCTGGACTAGAATTTGTGTTGAGTGCTCTGATAGGAAAGGTCTAATTTTCCTAATGTTGTAGAGGATGAATCTACAGGACCGGGTGGTGCTGGCGACATGACTTGTGAAGTTTAGCTGATCATCAATTACCACTCCCAGATTTCTGGCAGTGCTGGACGGTGTAATGGTTGATGGGCCTAGTTGAATGGAGAGGTTTTGGTGGGTCTTTGGATTGGCTGGAATCACAAGCAGTTCTGTTTTTGCAAGGTTCAGCTGCAGGTGATGGTCCTTCATCCAAAGTGAGATGTCACTCAGACATGGGGGGGGGGGGTCAAATGATGCAGTTAGGTTAATGAAGTTAGCAGCCTGTGGCTTTTCAAGGTGGATGTTGAAGTCTCCTAATACCACCAGAGGAGTACCATCGTCAGGGAAGGATGAAAGAAGCGCATCCAACTCCTCCAAGAAATGTCCAAGCGGACCTGGGGGCCGATAGATAACTACAAAATGACTTTTAACTCGTGAAAACACGTGTTGTATGACAACAGCTCCTTCGTCACACAAGGGTGATAGCTGTTTGAACTTCCAGTCAGTAGGAATAAGTAGTCCGGTCCCTCCGCCCCTTCCAGTGAGGCGAGGACTGTGGGAGAAAGTGTGATTATGGGAGAGGGCGGCGGGAGTGGCAGAGTCCTCTGGTTTGATCCATGTTTCTGTAAGTGCTACAACTGAAAGACCAGAATGTTGAACAAAAGCTGTAATGAAATCAGCTTTGTTCACAGCAGACTGTCAGTTCCACAAGCCTATTGGGAAAGTAGGAGGGGCAGTTATGGACAGTGATACAACAGGCAGATTATTATGATTGTTCGCCTTTTGCTGATGATAATTTCCGTGTCGAAATGATAGTAGGGATTTGAAAACACATCACTCCGGTGCACCACGTGACAGAGTCGTAGTAGCACACAGCACACAGCGGTTTCTCAGCAATAACGCGGCACTAAGCTCAAAAAGACAAGAATCACATACTTGCACAGTTCTGTAGGCCTCTGCTGCCGCAAACAACTCAAACAAAACCAGCCCGAGAGCAGGTGAGACTAGACGCCGGTGCACCACGTGACAGAGTCGTACTAAACACAGCGCGGTTTCTCAACAATGACAAGTCACTAAGCTGAAAAAGACAAGAATCACATACACTTACACAGTTCTGTAGGCTTCTGCTGCTAAGTTGCTTCTGCTGATATTTGAAATGCATTCACCTAATGTTTAACTTGGCGGAGATAACAGGATCACATCATCTGACGCTGAACTTAAAGCTAGAAGTTTACGGTCAGCTTTAAACTTCAGTTTGAAGTCATTTTAGTATATTGCCGTGGAGAATTGGTCTTTTTATTTTCTAATGAATGAAAATCATTAAAAGGACAGTAAAAAGGAAATTGTGTAGTGGTTCTTTAGGGGAAAAGGTAAATGTAGAGTGTAGCTGGTGAGTCACTGTTCCATGTGGGAAGAGCTAGAGTCTCCCTTGTGACATGGTTAAAAAAGGGTCCACCCAGTGCCACCAGTGACAGGTTTGATGTGTTTTGTTGCAGGCCGTGCTGCTGCAGTCCAGGAAGCATTTGGTGGAGGAGCTGAGCCGACTGCAGAGGGATAACGAGAGCCTTCAGGGAAAGCACATGCTACATGTCGAGCTACAACAACAAGAGGACTTCCAGATGCCCTCCTCAGTGAGAGTATGTGGATGACAGATCACCTCCCTGCATTAGGGTCAAAACAATAGTTTGACGTTTGGCAGGTCACAACCTTCACTGGAAATCAAAACCAAATTTCTGATACTTGGCCACTCAGTCAACTCTGCCAAAGATGTAGTGACAAAATTAAAAGACAATTCTGTTTCTAAATTACTTTATTATTACTTGACAGGGGCTAAAAATTGATACAGCTGGTTGATAAAGATGTCAGTATAAGGTCCCTTTTTAATTATGGATTCACAGAAGAGAGCTAAATAACTAAACTATAATAACATTTGTGGACACCCAACATTAATGGGTGATAATGAGCCAATTCTATTGTCACACAGTCAGTTTATAAATTACCTACACTGGCTTTCAATTCGGTGCAAGCTTCACAAAACACTTCACTGTCTGTTATCAAGGCATAAAAACAGCTGTCTTATAAATCAAGACTAGTCTAATAACCATCAGTGATTAAGAAAATATAAATGTTTGAAAAAGTAATCATGACCTTAACATAGAATATAAGTCAAACCAAGACTCAAGATGATTATTAAACTAAGGAAATCAGTTGAATTAAACTTAATTAATCCCAAGAGGAATCGTGAGGTCTCTTCAAATGTTCTGACCTGCAGCTCACTGATCTCAGACCAACACTGGCAGCTCTCTGTTGTTCAAAAGCCCAAAGCTGGAGATGGTCCATGTTGTTCAGCTGTCCTGTTGTGTGTCTGTTGCTTCAATACTTCTACCAGAGTCTCCAAACTAATACTTGATGATAAAGAGGGTTGAGTATAAACTGTAACCATGACAACTCTTTTGGGATAAAGTATGGTTTGGTTTGGACCCATTGCCAACAGCTCCACATCCTGACAACAGATAAAGGTGACCCAGACCTAATATGATAAACAAACCTCTTTTTAATTACTCTATTTTCAATTTTGGTAAAATATTTTGGACTTTTGACTTGTTGCTCAGAGTACATTTTTATGGATAAATATTATATTGGAATGTAAAGGAGTCTGTAAGTGTCCACTGGCAGTGACAGTACACAGTCTGCAACTGTCACTAAATAGTTAACTAAAAGAATTATGATATTTTCATAATGATAATCTCCACAGTGTAAAGGTCAGAAGTAGGCCTGTCGCAATAGTCGAAATATTGACCCGTCGCGTATTTGGCACCGCAATATATCGCAGCACAATGTTTACGCATTAATGCATTCATTTGTTTGTGGCAGCCGCCCTTCTGGCCATGCCCCTATATAAATACACAGTAGGCTATACACTTATTACTAAAAAGGTGGGGAATAATATAAAATGGACTAATATCCATCTAATATGGATGACTGGCTTATTTCGTGATATGTTTTAGTTTACTACATTTAAAAATGCTTCTGATATTTATTTGAATACAATGCGTCACACGTTGCTGCTCTCCACTCTGAGACGGGCCACACAGGCACAGAGCACACAGAGCTGTGCGGTCACATGCGGTCAGACTGAAACAGAGCAGAGTCAGATGAGATGAAGGTAGCC
Source organism: Perccottus glenii (assembly GCA_024416835.2). NCBI lineage: Eukaryota > Metazoa > Chordata > Actinopteri > Gobiiformes > Odontobutidae > Perccottus > Perccottus glenii. The sequence goes on from CM044561.2 coordinate 1,647,812, forward strand.
TATTCTGCTGTTTGGTCTGTTTTAAAGTTGCTCAGAAAGCAGCCTGTTGTAGCATCTAGCTAAAGGAAAGCTAACTTTATGTAGCAATAGTTGTTGGATTTTCACAGACTCCTCCATCTGAGCGTTACCATGGAGACCCTGACCAGTCTTTACTCACTGTTTTATAAGAATTTTTTATCCATATTATCCAGAGAGACCTTGTAGACAGAGTATAATTTAAAAATGAATGGTCAGGTTTAATTCTGGCAAGAATGAAGCAAAAGTACAAACATGTCACAAAGGATGAGGTTTGTTTGCAAAAGTAAACAATACATGAGATTTTATATCAATGCAGTAGAGGCTGTAGGAGGCGTATCTGTCACAGACACTCCCCAGAACAAGCTCCAGGGGCAGAGTTACACACATGGACAAAATTGTTGGTACCCTTCGGTCAATGAAAGAAAAACTCACAATGGTCACAGAAAAAACTTTATTCTGACAAAAGTAATAATAAATAAAAATTCTATGAACGTTAACCAATGAAAGTCAGACATTGCTTTTCAACCATGCTTCAACGGAATTATTTTAAAAAATAAACTCATGGAACAGGCTTGGACAAAATTGTTGGTACCCCTAACTTAATATTTTGTTGCACAACCTTTTGAGGCTATCACTGCAATCAGACGACTCCTGTAACTGTCAATGAGACTTCTGCACCTCTCAGCAGGTATTTTGGCCCACTCCTCATGAGCAAACTGCTCCAGTTGTTTCCGGTTTGAAGGGTGTCTTTTCCAGACGGCATGTTTCAGCTCCTTCCAAAGATGCTCAATAGGATTGAGGTCAGAGCTCATAGAAGGCCACTTTAGAATAGTCCAATGTTTCCCTCTTAACCATTCTTGGGTGTTTTTAGCTGTGTTTTGGGTCATTGTCCTGTTGCAAGACCCATGACCTGCGACTGAGACCAAGCTGTCTGACACTGGCCAGCACATTTCTCTCTAGAATCCCTTGATAGTCTTCAGATTTCATTGTACCCTGCACAGATTCAAGACACCCTGTGCCAGATGCAGCAAAGCAGCCCCAGAACATAACAGAGCCTCCTCCATGTTTGACAGTAGGGACAGTGTTCTTTTCTTGATATGCTTCATTTTTCCGTCTGTGAACATAGAGCTGATGTGCCTTGGCAAAAAGTTCCATTTTTGTCTCATCTGTCCATAGGACATTGTCCCAGAAGCTTTGTGGCTTGTCAACATGTAGTTTGGCATATTCCAGTCTAGTTTTTTTATGATTTGTTTTCAACAATGGTGTCCTCCTTGGTCGTCTCCCATGTAGTCCACTTTGGCTCAAACAACGACGGATGGTGCGATCTGACACTGATGTTCCTTGAGCATGGATTTCACCTTGGATCTCTTTAGTCTTTCTGGGCTCTTTTGTTACCATTCGGATTATCCGTCTCTTTGATTTGTCATCAATTTTCCTCCTGCCACGTCAGGAGGTTGGCTACAGTCCCATGGATCTTAGATTTCTGAATAATATGTGCAACTGTAGTCACAGGAACATCTAGCTGCTTGGAGATGGTCTTATAGCCTTTACCTTTATCATGCTTGTCTATAATTTTCTTTCTATTCTCCTGCGACAACTCTTTCCTTCTCTTCCTCTGGTCCATGTTGAGTGTGGTACACACCATGTCACCAGACAACACAGTGACTACCTGAAGCCCTACAAATAGGCCCACTGACTGATTACAAGATTGTACACACCTGTGATGCTAATTAGTGCACACACCTTGAATTAACATGTCCATTTGGTCACATTATTTACAGTCTTTTCTAGGGGTACCATCAATTTTGTCCAGGCCTGTTCCATGAGTTTATTTTTTTTAAATAATTCCGTTGAAGCATGGTTGAAAAGCAATGTCTGACTTTCATTGGTTAACATTCATAGAATTTTTATTTATTATTACTTTTGTCAGAATAAAGTTTTTTCTGTGACCATTGTGAGTTTTTCTTTCATTGACCGAAGGGTACCAACATTTTTGTCCACGTGTGTATGTCTACTTCAAGTTATGTTTAGTTCATTTTTTAATTAGAAGGACATGACATGATCAGATTTGATTTGACCTGAAGAGAACTAGCAGCACCCAGTAATTATAAATGATGGGAAATTAAAAATGATTACAACAGCCACTAAAATGAGCTCTAGCCTTTTAGGTGAGCTTGATAATGAGCTGTTGTATTACTGCTGTAGTTTATTAATAAAAATTAAATGGTTTGTTAAATGAAGGTAGAACTGTGACGGTATCATCACAAACAATTCATGATTAAAAATATAGAATATTGAATTATCCCTTGTCCTTCTGTTGATATTGTAGGTCCACAGTTCAGCTTAATAAGCAGAGCAAATAAGAGTTTAAAATATTTTGTCTATGCAGTAAAAAGACTATTCATCTACTACAGCCTTTCTCAAACTTTTTTCAGTCAGGGCACCTTTCAAAAATGCATAAAATTTCAAGGCACCCCAGTTTAAAATATAATTT
>CM044561.2:1657823-1717823 GCA_024416835.2 Perccottus glenii
CCCAGCTGTACTGCACGAAGAGGCAGCAGAGTGTGGTCCCGCGGCCTCCAGTGTGCGCCAAGCCTCTGAACTAAGATACATTTACAGGCTTAGGTGTAGGTCTGTTAATATTTATTTAAACTAGTAAAGGTAAAGTCCGCGTGTATGCATCTGAAATAGGTGTGTAGTTTGACGAGGAAGGGGACAGGGAAAGCCAAGCAAGCCATGTGTTCACGTCATGTTCAACCACACTTTGGAAAACTCAGAGCTATTGGCTTGCATCTTTTGGCCTGCTAGCTATTTTTATTTTTTTGGCCAATTAGGCTACAAATCAAACCAGTTAACATTAACTCTGAGTCTGAGTTAATTTGAGAAATATATTATAAGACTTATGATCCAAATAAAATAGAATAACAAAATAGCAATTGTTATTGTTAGGCTAATAATACCCACTGTTATTATGATTATCACAATTGTATATTACAAAACGTTGTATTTTGTATTTGTCTTAGAGTCTCACCATAAGTGCCGGTGGCTACCGTCACAGCCCTAACACTCACACATTCATGCACCAGTGTCAAAGCTGGAACACCTCTGGTGGCAAGGAGAGTGAAGTGTTGCTGAAGGACACAACAACAGTATGAACTGTGTGGAGAGCGGGAATTGAACAGCCAACTTTCTGGTTATAAGATGACCGCTCTACCACATCAGCCACTGCACACATCAACATCTTCAGCTTACATTACAGACAAAAAGAGACCATGCCTCTCTGGCTGCAATAATAGTCCTTAAGTAATGTGAATGTTTTGTGGAGGTAAAGGTTCTCTAATGATCCTCCTTTACTTCACAGCATCTTTCTCCAGCCTGAAGACAGAGCTGGAGCGTGTAAAAGACCAAAAGGAACAGGTATAATACATTTAATCAAAATCAAACATTTAAATGTTTTTTTTTTATCTTCCACACTGTTGTATGCAAACCAACCAAATTTGTGTCTTTAACTTGTGATTGTATCAACATTGTTGAGCACTTTTTATTACATGTGCATCTTTGTTGACTGTGTATGTATGTATTATGTATGTATTGTGTGTAGTTGCAGAGCAGTCTAATGGAAAGAAGTCAGACACTGGAGAACCTCCAGAGCCTGAGGAGCAGCCTCGAGCAGCAGATTAAAGAGCTCACCTCTGCAAAGGTCAGTGCGGTTACATGCTGGCAGAGAAAAACAATTATTGTTCTTAGTTTGTTGCGTTTACGACTTCCTAAGACGGTGTGTTGCTGTTTTTCTTTTGAATAAATCAATGATTACTGAACAAATCAAACAAGCAGCCATACTTTCTCTGTTTTTGGAGGCAATGGTTTCACTGTTCAACACTTACAGGTTGTGTTGCAACACGGGCATACAAAAAACATGACCCAGACTCCTAAGTTCATTGTCCAGTTGTCTTCTCTGACTCATTCCACTGAAGAAAAGTGATGCTGTGTCACTGACATTCAGTTATTTCCAAAGTATGCAACATCCCTGACTGATTAAGACTGTTCTCGTTCTAGAATGAAGTAAAAATCAAATGTACTTATCTTAGTCAGTTCATTTTGAAATAAGGACAAATGATTCATGGTAACATTAACATCTTATAATGTAGAATTAAATTGATCAAATTATTTTGTTTATTGATTAGATTAAGGGGGAACATGTTGTGGGACCTAAGATGGATCCCTGAGGCACTCTGTATCAAACAAGACCTCATGAAAAAACTAATGTTTTGTACTTGTATTTTACTTTCTTCAGTGTTTATATTCATTTGTGTGTTGTCTGTACAATAGACTGCATTAGAAAGTCAGGCGCTCGATGAGAAAGACAAAGCCCAGCGTCTACAAACGGAGCTTGATGTCAGCGAGCAAGTTCAAAAGGACTTTGTGAAGCTTTCCCAAACCCTTCAGGTAAGAATTAACAAAGTTTATTCCATCACATCAGGTAGAATCAGTAAGACTTGAACATATGGACTGTTAGCCACTTGAGTCACACTAAAGCCGTTCACTCATTACATCAAGGTGTGAGATCTTACACTCTTCCTTTGCATCACCTCCATCTCTAGTTCATTGCTCAATGCTAATAGCTGATTAGTCCACAGTGAGGCCATGGCTCGGACATTTTCACTGTTTATTTTCAAATAAGACAACTTTAACGTTAGCTTTCCTTGCCTTACAGTAGCTTACCTTAGCTTGCACAGACCGATAATTATTAACCCTTTCCTTTAAAGAATAAAAGATGCAATAGTACTAAATCCATGTGTAAGCTTTAGTTTTGTGTATAAAGTAAAAAGGTGTGATCTGACATGGACTGGAGTAGGAAGCATGTAAATGTCATGTGTCTAGTTCAGGGGTGCTCACACTTTTTCAGAACGAGAGCTACTTATAAAATGACCAAGTCAAATGATCTATCCACTACAAAAATGCAAAATATATATTTATTTACAAATATATTGAGGATTCTTTATATGTACAATGTATGTTGATGTACCTTGCATAACTGTAATACTACACAACACAACATAATTAACTATGTACAATTTCCTGTCATCACCTGAGTTTACTCTGATGACTTGCACTGAATTGAATCAGCCAGAGATGAATGGTCCAGACAGTAGCTGCTGACAGATGAGGCAAACGCACTTTGAAAATGTCATTGTGAAAAAAAGTCCTCCTCCCATTCCGTATGAAAGCGATAAGTTTTTGTCTTCTTACTTGGTCCAGCTCCCTCACTCGTTTTTACCCTTTCTTAAGTTTTGCTGCACTTAGCGCCGTTGTTTGCACATGCGCAGTGACCTGATTGTCAGAAGAATTCAGATGTCATCTGACTGACTGCTCTGTTTATCAATCAAGAGATTGGATGGATGATTGGCTGACGTCATGCCAATATTACCTCGAGATCGACCGGTAGAGCGCGATCGACGTATTGAGCACCCCTGGTCTAGTAGATAGATTGAAATGTTGGGTCTTAAAGAGGTCGGTGAGAGATTTAGAAGGACAACTGGAAACGATTTGAGATGTAATATGCAATTTTTAATGAACCATTTTAAATAGATATATGATTAAAGACACCTACAAAATGTGTATCAATCACTTAACAAACCAAATGACTCACATTTGAAGTCTGTCCTCAGGTGCGGTTGGAGAGAATAAGACAAGCAGAGTCCTTGGACCGAATCAAAGTCATTCTTAATGACACCAACTTGACGGACATCAACCAACTTCCTGAAACATGATACTCCTGCCTTCACTCTCATTCCCCTCTGTCTTTATCACTGGCCCAGGGACATGAACTGACCCCCCAATGCCCCTCCCCCATTACCACCGAGGAACAGTTCGGAGGGACAAACGTGAGACACATGGCCTTTCCTGAAAAGGCCGTGAAGGAAGATGAAGAACACTACTAACTGTACATAACTCTGTAAATTTGGACCGAGGTGTGTCTGTCTCTCCTGTTTCTACTGTAGGTATGACTGTGTAAGCGCAACCAAAAAAAAACCACTGAACCACTTTTCATCTGTCTGCAGCTTTTTAAAGCAGTTGATAATTGCTACACATGTTCTTTATGTGTACTCCCACTTCTCCCTCTGGCTATATTTGTTCTCAGTCTGTGCAGCATACGATGAAGAAAATTCACAGGAAGACATTACGCACATGACTAACTAAAAAATATCAATGCAGTAGTGCCCAATATTGGAGAAACTTGTAGAGTAGTGGCTGCTCAGTTTTAAATTTGTGTGACTGGAGAATCCAATGAAACACTAATGTCACAGAAATGGTTCATGATTGATTTTATTATTAATCTCTTGTAAACACTTGAGCCCTGTATGGGTTGACTTTCCTTATGTCAGTCTAAATTTTTCTTATATTAAAAATGCAAAAAGCTAACTCCATACACCGGTAGCGAGTTCCCTTTATAAACCTGAACATAACGATGTAATGAAACCGTAAATACAGAGTAAATACACAGGTTTACCTTCCGATGAGTCTGAAGGCCTTGGCAGTCACTGTTTAAAGTTTTTTCATTTGCATGTGTTATGTTCTCTTGGGTTTGTCTCTGCTGTAGATATGTTAATATTTCTGATAGATGCTATGGGTGTAAGGACCAGCCTGAGTTGCACTGACACTGTGTTGTGTGATTGTGGGTTTGTTGGGTGAGTGTGTGAGAACTGCTGATGCATTTTACTGTGTTGGTCTTCTACAGTGGACTTCTCATGTCTGATGCCTTGCTGCTCGAGTGTTTGTCTTTAGGTTGTATTTGACACTTTTTAATTTAATCTAATTCAGTTCATTATCATTTAAAACATTAAACGATTCAACATGTCTAAAAATAATGGGTCTACATCTGTCTTCATAAGCCACCATTAATGAAGCAGCAGACAATATTATAAAAATATTATCTTTAAGTCTTAGTCAAAGTAGAAAGTGCATGCAAGGATAGGAAAAATAGCACTGTTTTGGGGACAAAAAAAAAAAAAAGCCCAGCTATTACAACTTTACATCATGGCTTTTGGAGTTAACGCTTACATTTACATTTTACATAAATGTTTATGCATGCTTTTTCTTTTGCACATTTAGATGGTATATTTTGTTTTACCAAGTTAAGAACTTTTTGGTTTGCCTGGCCTACAATTCATTTCACAACTTTAGACATTTTAAAGCAATTTACTGGGCACATAAATTCCTACACTAAAGCCTATATTTCATCATAAGCTGTCTTTGCAATCTTGCTTTTGAACACAAATTAATATATTTACACTGTGTGCACAATTATTAGGCAAGTGGTTATTTTGACCATATCATTTTATCAATAATTTCCAACTCCAAGCTGTATAAACTTGAATCCTTATTGGATTTAATACACATCAGGTGATGTGTATTTTTGTAACGAGGGGTGTGGCCTAAGGAGATCAACACCTTATATCAAGGTGTACATCATAATTAGGCAGATTCTTCTCCTCAGGAAAAGTTTTTGACTCTGTAAAGTCAAAAATTGTAAAAAGTCTTTCACAGGGAGGCAGCACTCTTGAAATATCTCAGATATTGGGGCGTGATCACAGAACCATCAAACGTTTTGTAGCAAATATTCAACCGGGTCGCAAGAAACATGTCGAAAAGAAAAGACACAAATTAACCGCCAAAGATTTGCGAAGAATCAAACGTGAAGCTACCAGGAACCCATTCTCCTCCAGTGCTGCCATATTCTACAACTGCAACCTCCCTGGAGTGTCAAGAAGTACGAGGTGTTCAGTTCTCAGAGACATGGCCAAGGTAAGACCCGACCACCTCTGAACAAGACACAGAAGTTGAAACATCAAGAATGGACCAAGAAATGTCTGAAGACCGATTTTTCAAAGGTTTTGTGACTGATGAGATGAGAGTGACTCTTGACGGACAGATGGATGGACCCGTGGTTGGATCAGTAACAGACACAGAGCTCCACTTCGACTCAGACTCCAGCAGGTGGAGGTGTGGAACTGGTGTGGGCAGGTATTATTAAAGATGAGCTAGTTGGACCTTTTCATGTTGGACTCAAAATCAACTCTCAGACCTGCTGAGATCTCAGAACAACAAGATTTTTAATCAAGACAACTCTCCATCACATGAATCAAAGTTGTCCACTGTGTGTCTGGCCAATAAAGGCCTTAAAGATGAAAAACTAATGACACCTGACTTAAACCCTATTGAGAACCTTTGGGCCCTTCTTAAGCAGGACATGTCCAGTGAAGGTAAACAGTACACCTCTGAACAGTGTCTGGGAGGCTGTGGTTGATTCTGACCAGATCAACAAACTGACTGACTCTGTGAATGGAAGGACTGTGACTGTTATTGAAAAGAAGGGGGATGTATTGGTCATTGAAGTTTTTTTTTTTTTTTATTTATAAAAAAAGTTTCATTATTATTATAGTTTTATTATTCTCACTTTAACAGGTGAAAATAAACAAGTGAGATAGAAAATCTTTGTTTTTCATTTAGTTGCATAATAATCCTGACACTAATAGTTGCCTAATAATGTTGTACATGTAGATATTCTCTAAAGAAAGACAAAACTTCACTTTTACTTCTTAAATGTTCAGGTTTGAGGGTTTAACATTTTGGACCAAGAGCTCTGTAGTTGTACAAAAACAAAATGAATCCTCAAGAATACAACTTGCCTAATAATTGTGTAGATGTGTTGAGTTGTCCTGTTGTACACCTACTATAGTATCTGAATTATCAAGATGCCACGCCAAGTTTAAAGTGTGACCCATTACTGTCGGCCTGTTAGTGTAGTCTTATTGCACACATTTAGAGGTGTTCTTTCAGCTGCATTACCACATAACATACAGGACCATTTTAAATGTCTTAATTTGATTGCACTGAGAAAATACCCAAAATATGTAGGCTACATTAAAAGAGGCATGTTTTTAACTCCGTTTTTCTCCTAAATAGAAATTAAAAAACGATCTCTAGATGATGTACTCATGGTGCTGTAGACATTTGAAGAATCATTTGACAGACAGGAAGACTAAGAAAACTGATTTGGGATGCCTTTAGCCAAAGTGCCTAGTCTTTGGAACCGACCACGTCAGTGCAGCCGCTGACCTGCAGGTGGCGCCGGTGAGCTTCCGAACAGATGATCCTACTTTTCCACTCGTAAGAAGAAGCTTTAGGGCGAAAGACGGGGCTGAAAAAAGGAGAGGGACTTCTTCTGTTTACAACAACACAATGGACCCTAAACGGTCGAAAGCCTTCTGCCAGCGCGTCTTCTTGACTGGATTCACTCTCTGTGTTGTGTTAGGTGAGTGTTGGCGCCAGCTCGCGCTCCATTTCCCTGCGAGGATGAGTGATTCTGGGCGTGTTAATGTATGTGGGATATCAGTGTGGCTAGCTGGCAATGTTATCTTCCGTCGTTTGTACGAGACACCAGCCCTTGCATTTAATTACACTAGGAAAATTAACCAGTCTGTGTCTGTTAAAAACTAACATAACGAAACGGAAACGTCACTGCTAAAAAATAAACCCAACCTCCCTTTTGTAAAACGAGACTTAATTCGGGCACCATTTAATTGAGCTTATTTAATTAAACAGCGCGTCGCTTGTGGTGTTTGTTGAGGGAACTGTGGCACAGAAGAACCTAAAGACCAACCACAGGGCCTCTTCTACGAATCAAAGTACCTACGGTCCTGTATTTCAGAATACTGCAGTTTACGACGACGGTTTTCCATAGATGTAAACACAGCTACATTATAAACATCAGTTGGAATAGTAGCGGTGTCGTAATACCCTTCCCTTTGTAGCTCTTTGGTTATTATTCTGCTGTGTGTCTTCCTTCATACTTGCTTTAATGGCGCAACTTGAATGGAACACTGCTTAATGTCAAGTAGCAGCAGCTTGTTTGCCTCGGTCAGCTCCTACCTGGACACACGTCCCAGTGCCAACGCACCAGCTCTGTGGGAGTCCAACTAACTCTACACCGTAAGCGGATTTCCTGATGACGAAGGAATGTTCCTGTAGGTTCCCAGGATGCGCACACACAAATATACTGCACGATATTGGAAAAACGTGCGATTATGCCACGATTTTAAATACTGCGATAACGATATGACTTGAAAAATGTAAATGCTCTTTGACAACGTAAAAAGTGAATAAGAAAATAGAAATACAAGACTGCAAAAAAACAATGAATGATTAAACCAGTCTAAACGTACTAAATGTAGTACTGAACCTGGACTAAACCAGGACATTTTTGATTTAATGCCCTGTTTGGACAGAGATTTTTGGCAAAAAGTAAAAGTCTTTAGATATTGCAATCGATAAATTTGCCATATATTGTGTAGCCCTAATATATAGGGGAGACCAGGGACAGTTGTAACACCTTTTTTATAATTTTTAGCAATACACCAAAAAACATTTATACTGGAATGGTAAATGGCATGCATTTATATAGTGCTTTTTTTGCACCCTTCTCGGACACCCAAAGCGCCCACACACATTCACACCTGGGGCAGACAGGGGGGGGGGCTGCCATACACACGGCGCTAAACCTTCTCTGACCACCACCAAACACACCTCTACAGTCACACACATTCATACACCAGTGCTACGGACACTGGAGGCAAGGTGGGTGTCAAGTGTCTTGCCCAAGGACACAACGACAGTATGAACAGGGCAGAGCGGGAATCGAACCACCAACCTTCCGGTTATAGGACGACTGCTCTACCAGTGAGCCACTCCGTCCTAGACTGGAAGAAAAGGTTCAAGCAAAAGCATCTGGACTCAGTTTTCAAGGTGAAGATGTTTTGTCTTTCCAAGAGACTTTATCAATTCAGAGATGAACTGTGCAGTCCTTGTGTGCCCTGGCTTTACAGGACCAGCACTGTAGCCAGACCTCTCTTGATTTGAAGACGCTTTCAAAGCACACAATGCAGAAATCATTTTCATCACCAGATGAGCCCCGAATCTTCTGCTTCTTTGGTTTAGATGTTTTTTTTAGCTGCAGACCTGCTTTTCTTACATTTAACTTGCATTGCACAGTGCACATTTTACTTTTAAATTACACATTAAAGGGAAACAATGCAGTTTATTTTTAGCTTGATTAGTTTTTAAAATATAAATGAAACTTGCTCAAAACAGTCAAGATGGCCCGCAGGATATCCAAGAGTTTGTTTGCCTCTGCTCTTCAGTTTTAAATAATCAAGAATTATTTTTTTTTACTTCAACAGCAGACTTTTTGCACTGATTTTGCATGCCATGTTTTGTTTACTTCTTCGTAGATTGTTGCCTAGCTAACGTCATGTCAACAAGATGGCATTGACTCTTTGCTGATACAGTGAGGAGTGATCGGCTGATGAACAATCCAGTATTTTGTTATAGGGGTTTTCTGAGATACTAAGAGATAACACATTTCCTTGAACATTACTCACAGTTTGGTGGAGTGAAGACTAAACCATGGCCTGCTGTTTAAGTGAAGTTTGGTCATGGAACCTTACATAGAAATCATGGCTAATACAAAAAAGTATTGTCAATCCTTTTTATGTAACAAACAATGTTAAGGATGGTTCCTAAAGTTGTATAAGCCTTGTTAGTTTGTTCTGTACAGGGTTCCTGCAAGTCCTTTTTTTTAAAAAAAGTCCTTAAAAGTAAAAGGTCTTAAATTGTCTTAAATTTGCCGTAGGTCTAAAATCTGAAGTCTGTGAAGTTAAGACCGAGTAACACAGTCACAAATATTTGTTTACCACATAGTCGTATTTTATTTTATTTAGCGTTTGCAGTATTTTTAGCAGTTTTTCGGCACCGGCCCATACAGCCTTTGACTGCTGTGGGTGAGTGGGTCACTCACTTCATTTAGCTAAGCTACTGCAGCTCAGGGCAATGAGAATTTAATGAGAAATGGTAAAATATTTGAAATTTGAAGGGTGGTTGGAGTTGATAAAAGACAGTAAGGTAAGTTATGTCACAACATGTTTTCAGTTTAACCTCCACTGTGTCTAAATTTAAGCAAGTGAGCAAAGTGTGGGCAGAGCTCTTACAGTAATTCAGAATTGACTCTTAACTTCACTGTGCCCAGGAAAAGAGACATTGGCCTACTAAAAAGACTGTTGTGCATTGCTGTATGATTAAGGTGCTATTGATTTATAAAAAATGTTAGCAAATCTTTTAGATTGTGTAGTTAGAAGATTATCTTTGCTATAAAGCAACTGTTAAAATGCTTAAAATTACAAGAAAACCAATTCCCTGTAAGACCTCTGCATTCAGAAGCACAGCATTAATACACAAACAAATAGCCATGTTTAACATTGACATGCAAACTGAAATACCTGTCTGTACTGATACAATCCAAACTGTGTTTAATGGCTTCCTGTGATAAAATAGTTAGTTTTCTGTTCTATTAGTTTATTAGAAGAGAACATGTGGTTAAAAACAAGGCTTTGTTGTTGTCTGTAAAAACAAATGTTCAACACAAGGCCCAGGGGCCAAAGCTGGTCCTGTGCAGTTTACTATCTGCCCCTCACAGACTTTCGGTAATAGTAACTAAAACAGTTGGTTTGTAGAGCCCTGTTTTCTTTTGTTTGTTTTTTGTTTTTGCATTCAGTGGCTCAGTGGTAGAGCAGTCGTCCTTCAACCGGAAGGTAGGCGGTTCGAATCCTGCTCTCCCCACAGTTCATACTGTCTTTGTGTCCTTGGGCAAGACTCTTAACCCACCTTGGGTTAAGAGTCTTGGTGTTCCAGCTGTGACACTGGTGAATGGAACCTTAATGTAAGTCGCTTTAAAATGAAAGCGTCATCCGTAAATTAAAATACTGGTGAATGTAAGTCGCTTTGGATAAAAGCGTCTGCCAAATGACTAAATGTTAATGTTAATGCTCGGCAAGACCGTTTTGTGTTTGAGCGCCCCCAAGTTGTGTTTTACTGTAACTTCAGAAGCTCCAAACACGTGAGCAAAAGCGCCAATCTCATTGGTCGTATAGCTTTTGACGCGCCGCGTCAAACCAAAAAAACGAACCCGAGGCGTTTTTTAAAAAGTTACGCTTTACGCGTGGCGTTTTTCGCGTCGGTGTGCACACTCACATTGGCGCCCTTTGTTTAGTCACGAGGCGTTAAACGTCGGCGAATATCGCACGTGAAATTTGTCACAGTGTGAACGGGCCTTTACGTTTAAAACAGGAGAACATTTGCATATATAAATACATTGAAACTAGGGCTGAAACGATTCCTCAAGTAACTCGATTACAAAAAATTCCTCTGCCTCAAAGCCTCTTTTAATTTATTTTAAAGCTCTTGTTTGTTTCGCAATGATTTTTCTTTGTGACACAATGTGTTTACGTTACCGATAAAGCGGAAGGAGTTAGCGTTAGCGGTGTTTTGATATGAGGGTATGTGCGCGAGCGGCATAATGGAAGGCAGCGATAACAATAGCGATGAGCAAAGAGTAGAAACAAACAGGAGAAAACGACTCAAACTGTCCAAGGTTTGGGTTTCATATTAAAACGTAAAGAGAACATCATGGCGTGTGTCCATTGCAAGATCGAGCTGGCATACCACAACAGCACGAGGTCCATGCTGCAGCAGCAACAGAAAACATCCACTCTACTCAGAGACCGGAGGACCGTCACCCTGGACAAGGTCAATTCAATGCAGCATTAAATAAATGTGATTGCTCGTCAAGATGAAGGCTGTTAAATCAAGTATGTTAACTATGTAATGGACAATCCACGACGGGCAGTACAATTATGTGAAAATATACTGCACGCGGATGCGGAGGGGCCGTTAAACCACCAGATTATTTAACAGCAATTTATACATCATTTTTCTGGACTGACAAGATGGCGCCGCTGTGTATGGCTTGCCGTCCAAATCTCTTGTTTTTCCTGCTAATTATTGTATTTATCCTGTGTGTCATTAATAATGTGTCGTCACTATTGGTGTATGAACGCCTGACCCCGCTAAAAATACGGGATACGGTGAACAACCTGTCTGATTTTGTTAAATATGGACATTCAAAAACGCCGCCGCCTCTGCTAGCCGCTGTGCCAGCCTATCCAGCCTTTCTGCACGTTGCCTCGCAACAAGAAGCGGAGACGCGGGAAAAGAGGAGGGGTGCTCGTAAGTTTCAAGGCTTACCTGGCTTCACTATGTACGGATGTTTCTGGCTGTTCGCTGAATGGAAAATCCACGGTGTGCGGAAAATTTGACCTGCGCCCCTCCTTAGAGTTCAGCTATCGGTGGCTCCGACCAGCTCTCCCTGACGCTGGGTGCTTGCTTCCGTGTTGCCGGCCGGTGAGGATTCAGGTGCGGGGCTGTGTACGAGGGAATCTCCGCCCGCTCAATCATGCCGCTCTGCAGTCGGTGAACTGTAGGTCGGTGCACGCAGCTTTGATTAACACCCGCGGCTCACAAACAAGACCTTCATCCTGAACGACTTGATTTCCACTCATGACCTGGATTTTCTCATGCTCACAGAGACCTGGCTAAAACCAGGTGATAACAGCGCTTTCTCGGAGCTCCTCCCTCCCGGCTACTCTTCCCTGAGTACGCCGCGAGTGTCCAGTCGTGGTGGTGGTCTGGCTTCTGTCTTTAAACAACACTTGAACTGTCGTCTGCTTCCATCTAAGAACTATAGTAGCTTTGAGCTTCAGCTATTCCTGGCTCCATTTGCATGTCCTCTACTGTGTGCTGTTGTCTACCGACCTCCAAAATATAATAAGGATTTCATTCCGGAGTTCTCTGAGTTACTTGGGGAATTACGAACACAATACAACAGTTTATTAATTTGTGTTGATTTTAATATTCACGTTTGCTGCCCATCAAGTCATCTGTCCAATGACTTTCAGAGCCTTCTGATCTCTTTGGATCTGACACAATCAGTGAACGCTCCCACACACCAGCTCGGTCACACATTGGACTTGATCATTTCTCATGGACTCACTGTATTAATCTCAGAAATAAGTGACATTTGCATTTCAGACCACCTTCCTGTTATGTTTGAATTCAAAGGCCCTGTCCCTGCAGCAAAATCCCTTACTCCAGCCGGTCACCGCCGCATCATCACTTCCACCACAGCTGGAGAATTTGCTGCTGCCTTTATGAACACCACTCTTTACTCTCAGGACGAAGTGGACTTCCCACTCTGCACAGAAGTCTTCATCTCCTCGTTCAACTCCACCTGCTCAGAGATTTTTAACATCATTGCTCCTTTCAGTTGCAGATCTGTCAGGACTCAACTAGAGCCTTGGCTTAATGACACCACCCGTGCCCTTAGACGGAGGTGCAGGCCTAGTGCAAGTGGAAAAAGGACAAGTTACATGTTTCAGTGGGTATATTGAGAGACAGTCTTACTGAATATCAAAATGCAGTCAAAGCAGCTAAATGTCAGTATCTGTCTAATGTCATTTCCACCAGCTCTAATCGTCCTAGAGCGCTATTCAACACAATTCAGTCTGTTATAAATCTAATAATGCTCTACAGCAGGCCTCAAAGTCAACCTGTAATGATTTCCTCCATTATTTTGTTGATAAAGTAGCCTCTGTTAAACAGAGCATTAAGAACATGTCTAACAGCTTTGACTTATGCTCTTCTCCTGTCCTCTCTGTGTTTAATGTGTTTGAGCCAGTGTCACTCCCTCTCCTCTCTGATGTGGTCCAGGGGCTGAGACCGACCAACTGTCCTCTGGACATTATCCCATCTAAAATGCTTAAACAGGTTTTTAACACAGTGGGCCCATGCCTCCTCTCATTTATAAACAGCTGCCTGAGTTCAGGTTCTGTACCAACTGTATTCAAGCACGCAGTGGTAAGGCCTCTGCTAAAAAAACCCAACCTTGATCCTACCGTTATGTCAAATTTTAGACCTGTGTCCCATTTACCTTTTCTATCCAAGGTTTTGGAAAAGATTGTTTTCTTACGGTTACAGTCTTTTCTGGAGAACAATCAGATTTTTGAAAAGTTTCAGTCTGGCTTTAGGACACGACACAGCACTGAGTCCGCTCTTCTCAAAGTACAAAATGACATTCTCTTGTCCCTTGATGAGAAAAAGCCAGTGCTGCTCATAATGTTGGACCTTACTGCAGCATTTGACACTGTGGACCACTCAGTCCTCCTGACACGTCTGGAACAACAGGTTGGGCTTCAGGGACCTGTGCTGCAGTGGTTTAGGTCGTATTTAACAGAGAGGACTTTTTCTGTCAGGATTGGTGACCTCTCCTCCTCCTCGGCCCCCTTGACCTCTGGTGTGCCACAAGGTTCCATTTTGGGCCCTGTTTTATTTTCCTTGTATATGTTGCCTTTTAGGTGCAGTTATTTCAAAGCACAAAATGTCTTTTCATCTGTACGCAGACGACCTACAGGTTTACCTTCCGGTTGTCCCTGCTTGTCCTAATAGTCTTCAGTCCATCAACAGATGCTTAGAGGACATCAGATTGTGGCTGTCCCAGAATTTCCTCTGTTTGAATGAGGATAAAACTGAATGTATTGTGTTCGGCACATCCAACCTGCCCAGTGTTTCAGCTCCTGGTCTTTTTGCTTTGGCCCCCATCTCAACCATGTTGTCAAAAATCTGGGGGTAAAACTAGACAGCAGTCTAAGATTTGATGAACAAATAGATTCTGTGGTTAGGGCAAGCTTTTTTCAGCTTCGCCTCCTTTCAAAAGTTAAACCCTTTTTAAGTCGTGCTGACCTGGAGAAAGCCATCCATGCTTTTATTAGCTCCTGCATAGACTACTGCAATGCACTCTGGGAGTTTACCAAACTGGACTTCACCGTTTGCAGCTTGTGCAAAACGCTGCTGCCCGACTGCTAACTGTCGTAAACACGAGCACATAACACCTGTCCTGTACTCTCTGCACTGGCTCCCTGTCCAGTTTAGAATTAATTTTAAAATCTTAATGTTTGTTTTTAATGCACTCACAGGCCTTGCACCTTCTTATTTGTGTGAGATTCTGACTCACAAACCCAGCAGAGCTCGTTCTGCTGGGCAACATCTGCTGAAGGTGCCCCGGTCCCGGTTCAAACAGTGGGCGATCGTTCTTTTGCAGTGGTCGGTCCTAAACTCTGGAACTCGTTGCCCATTGAGTTACGTTCCATCACTGACCGGCCTCTGTTTAAAGCCAAACTTAAAACCTATTTATTTAAAATGGCTTTTGGCACTTAATGGCTCTGTGACACTGATCTGTTTTTATTGTGTAAATATGTTTTAAACCTATTTGTAATTATGTTTATTTTTTACTAATGTTGTTAAGCACCTTGGTTCAATCTGTGGTTGTTGGAAGGCGCTATATAAATAAAGATTGATTGATTGATTGATACCACGGCTACCAAAGGACTTCATTTACTGCCAAAAAAAAGTTGTGATTGGCTTTTACGATGAAATATACTAGATTCTTTATAATGTGAAAACATGCATGTTGGTTATATCATTTACAGTTTTTAAATATTAATTTAAATTTATTTTACACACTCAAAGCATTATCCCATGATTGTATATCGAACATTGCATCTTGCTAGTTTTCGCATATCACATTTTTATTCAATATCGAGCAGCCATAATACAAATTAAAGCCGCGAGCGGCGATAAAGGCCCTCGCCTCCCTTGAGACCGCGGGGACACATGCACTCGGAGGATTGCATTTCGTGCTTTAAAGCGTAAACTTCACGGTAAGGTCAAATAACCGGGCCTGTGCTACTGCTGGGGCCTGCTACACAACCTTGTAATTTAGAGTTAAAGGTCTCCACAATCCCTGGTTTTCCTGGGAGCTGTCTGAACCTTTGAAAATAATAGATTATGCTTGGGCTAAGGCGAGAAAAACAAAGTACTGGCTGGAGATTTGAGATGACTCAGGAATCGCTGCACCCCCCTGTTTAAAAAGGCAAAATGTAAATATAACTTGTCTAAAAGTACAAGGTTACAAGTTCCAAAGGATTCTGAGGAGTTTTCTAAGACTCTAGCCGTGGCTCTGGAGGGGCCTCCTCTAAAGGAAGGATCCTGGCAATTGGGAAATGGCATTTATTTCCCAAAGAAATGGCTGCCTCTTCACAGACTCATTACGACCAC
The DNA here is from genome assembly GCA_024416835.2 of Perccottus glenii. NCBI lineage: Eukaryota > Metazoa > Chordata > Actinopteri > Gobiiformes > Odontobutidae > Perccottus > Perccottus glenii. Next base: position 1,673,355 of record CM044561.2, read on the forward strand.
AGCCACAAATGTATCAAAAAACAAATTGATAACTTTTTTGGCACACGTGTCTAGATGATACTCACCAAATTTGGAGCTGTTTAGATGAAAAGCCTTTAGACACAAGGGGTGCAATTTAGGTGGTCACGCATTCCACCCAACATAGTAGATTTCCTGTTGAGTTTACGGTATGGCTGTAATAAACTTTTCTGTTTGCCCTGAGGTGTCAGGCCCAAACTCTTCAGGTACAAGGTTACAATCCTTTGGAACTTGTAACCTTGTACTTTTAGACAAGTTATATTTACATTTTGTCTTTTGAAACAGGGGGGTGCAGCGATTCCTGAGTCATCTCAAATCTCCAGCCAGTACTTTGTTTTTCTCGCCTTAGCCCAAGCATAATCTATTATTTTCAAAGGTTCAGACAGCTCCCAGGAAAACCAGAGATTGTGGAGACCTTTAACTCTAAATTACAAGGTGGTGTAGCAGGCCCCAGCAGTAGCACAGGTCCGAGGTGATGAAGCAGGCTCCAGCCAGAAGAAGTTTCAAGCAGTAGCACAGGCCCGGTTATTTGACATTACCGTGAAGTTTACGCTTTAAAGCACGAAATGCAATCCTCCGAGTGCATGTGTCCCCGCGGTCTCAAGGGAGGCGAGGGCCTTTATCGCCGCTTGTGGCTTTAATTTTTTATTATAATTTTTCTGCAAAATGATCCTCAATTTGACCCAGTAAACGTGCAACTAAAAGTCATTTTTATTGGTCCCAGACTTCAAGCCCGGCGAAAAAATTATGTATTTATCTATATGAAAAATGACTCAGTGGCGACCCCTAGAAAAGTCAAAATACATTGGGCCTATGGAAAATGAAAGTAAATTTTTCCAATGTAGAAATACAAAACTTGGTACATCCATAGGACACCTCAGGGCAAACAGAAAAGTTTATTACAGCCATTTTCATTGTTCACAGTACAAGTACAGACAGAGAAACAATGGGTAATAACCAAGTTTATTTTTGATGTATGCATTGCATTCTATGCATTTAAAAAAATAATTACATTTTTCAAAAAAAGAAAAAGAAACGTAGTTGTTCTTTTTAAGAGACCTAGAGTCTTATTTTCTCTTGCATATTTAATATTGCACTTTAAGTAAAAATACATTTTAACCGATTACTCGATTAATCGATAAACATGTGGATGCAAAATAATTTTCTCCAACTGAACAGAAACAAGACTGAACTAATCATCTTTGGGCCACAGAAACAAAGAGAAAGTGTCAGCAGTCACCTCGCGTCTCTTTCTCTAAAATCTAAAAATCAGGTTAGAAATCTAGGGGTCATCATGGACTCAGACTTGAATTTCCACATTCACATTTAGTCAATTACATCATCTGCATTTTATCACCTTAAAAACATTTCCAGAGTCAAAGGGATGATGTCTCAACCAGACTTAGAGAAACTTATCCATGCTTTTGTCTCCAGCAGGTTAGATTACTGTAACGGCCTGCTCACTGGTCTCTCAAAACGAGGGTTAAGACAGCTGCAGCTTTATCAGAACGCTGCTGCTCGGGTTCTAACCAAAACCAGGAAGTACAACCACATCACGCCAGTTTTAAAATCTCTGCACTGGCTTCCTGTTGCTCAGAGAATAGACTTTAAAACAGCACTGCTGGTTTACAAGTCTCTAAATGGTTTAGCACCAGAATATATCTCTGACATGCTAGTTACTTATGAACCTCCTCGGACTCTGAGAACATCTGGGACAGGCCTTCTGCTCGTGCCCAGAGTTAGAACTAAACAGGGTGAAGCAGCGTTTAAGTTTCATGCAGCAAAAACCTGGAACAGCCTCAACTTTAACAATGTTCAAGGGGAGGTTAAAAACCTTCCTCTTTAGCTCCGCCTACACTACAACCTAAAGTGTTTTTTCTTTTATCTGCACTCTTCTATTTAAAATGTTTTTAATTTTTTCTTATGTTTCTTAATATAAATCTTGTAAATTGTCTTTTATTACTGTAAAGCACTTTGAGTTACCCAGTGTATGAATTGTGCTATATAAATAAAATTGCCTTGCCTTGCCTTGCCTTAATCAATTAAATCTTCGGTAGAATACTCGATTACTAAAATATTCGATAGCTACAGCCCTAATTGAAACAATAACCAAAGAAAAATACACAATAAATACGGAAATGGAAACAGAGCTCTGAGTGCAGAGAATATGAATGATAACACAAAAACCTTTTTTTCAGTCATAGTTAGTGGTTGGGTTAAGCCATTTATTATAAAAAATAATAAATAAATTGTTTACTCTTTTTAAATAATAATGACAACAGAAACTATCCTAATGACTCTAATCAAAAGTTTACATATCCTGGTGATTTTGTCCTGAGAACATGCACAAGTGACACAAACAGGTTTGAATGGCTACTAAAGGTAACCATCGTCACCTGTGATCTGTTTGCTTGTAATCAGTGTGTATAAAAGGTCAGTGAGTTTCTGGGCTCCTGACAGACCCTTGTATCTTTCATCCAGTGCTGCACTGATTTTTTTTTTAGTATTCTGAGTCATGGTGAAAGCTAAATAATTGTCAAAGGATCTGCAAGAAAATGTAATTGAACTGTATAAAACAGCAATATAATAAGATGGCCAAGGAATTAAGACTGCCAATCAGTATGTTGTGTGTTCAAACTCTAATTAAGAAGAGGAAAAAATAAAAAGGTTGGGTAGACCAACAAAAATTTTAGCCACAACTGCCAAGAAAATTGTTCGGGATGTATAGAAAAACCCACAAATAATTTTATCTGAAATACAGAACTCTGAAAAAACGTGGTGTGGCTGTTTCAAGATGAACGATAAGGAGGCACTTGGAGAAAAATGGGCTGCATGGTTGAGTCCCCAGAAGAAAGCCATTACTAAACAATTGCCTCAAAGCATCCTGCTTACAATACTCCAAACGATCCAAAGCACAAGGCCAAGTCGACCTGTCATTGACTACAACAGCATGAAGTGAAAGTTCTGGACTGGCCTCAGTCTCCTGACCTCAGTATCATTGAGCCACTCTGGAGAGATCTCAAACGTGCAGTTCATGCAAGACAGACCAAGAATTTACTTGAGGCTTTTTGCCAAGAAGAATGGGCAGCTTTACCTTCTGAAAAAATAAAGAGCCTCATCCACAACTACAACAAAAGACTTCATTGATGTTACTGGTGGCAATACACGGTATTAAGGAACTAGGGTAAGTAAATTTGGGTAGTTTCTGTTGTCACAATGATTTAAAAAGAGTAAACACAATTGTTTGACAATTACTGGCTTCACTCACTAACTATGAGTGAAAGAAACGTTTTTTGTTGTCTATATTCTCTGAAAAATGGCAAAAAAAAAATCACAAATTCTTTTACCTGGACTTGAACAGGGCCAGTCATTCATGCATGTCTACAGGCAATGTGTTTCTGAGTTAAGGAGCAGCAGCAGCAAATAAACAATTACTGCTCGTACCGGGTCGACAGAACAGCTTATCTCATCTGGTCAGCCAAACAGAGGGCTCTGCTGGGACGGTGGACAATCATTTCAGATAAAGTAAGGCCATTAAGAGCTTTAAAAGCAAACATTCAGCTGATACAAGTGTGCCTTTTCCAGATCACTGTGGGACAGAAAGGGCTTAACTTAGGCTAAAAGGCGCAGCTGGAAAAAGCTTGCTTTGACAACAGCATTAATTTGTTATGTAGAAATTCAATTCTCGGTCAGAAATTACCCCCAGATTCTTTACGGCCTTGCTGATTTGAGTGGTTCTATTGAGATTCGGCATTACATGACGGTGAAAAACAGAGGAGCTAAAAATAATGCATTCCATTTTACTCTCATTCAGGTGTAGAAAGTTTTGATATAGCCACTGTTTTATGTCAGATAGGCAGCATCACCCAGCAGGTTAGAGGTTTGCGTCTACCCTAGGAGGAGATAAAAAAGAAAAAGAAGTGGGGCTCTATAAGAAAAGGCACTGTAGCCAGCAGACTTCTTCTTAATTTGAGGAAGTTGAAGGAGGCCAGCGTCCTGAGAGCGAAGGGTACGAGCTGGAGTATACTGGGTGATGAGGTCAGATAGGTAAGATTTTATATGTTAACAGGAGAACTTTAAAATCAGCTCTTACATGAAGAAGCCAGTGTAATGAAGTCAGGACCGGAGTAATGTGATCGAACTTTCTGGTCATAGGTAAAAGTCTGGCAGCTGAATGTGACAAAAGCATGGATAGGACTGCATCAGCTAAAGCGAGACAGGAGCAAATTTTTGAGATATTCCTCAAGTGAAAAAAGTCCAGTTTAGTGACATCACTAATGTGCTGCTGCAGAGATAGTGTGGGTTCAATAGTATTATTCCCATGCCCATATTGTATTGGTAGATACAGCTGTGTATCATCGACATAACAGTGGAAGTTCACTACATAACTTCTGATGTTTTGTTCCAATGGTGTAACAAACAGAGAAAAATGTATGGGACCAAGCACCGAGCCTTGTGGCACACCGAATTTCACTGGTGCCGTGGAGGAGAAGGATTTATTAAAAGAGACAAAATGAGACCTATCACACAGATAGGATTCTAGCCAAGCAAGAGCAGAGCCAGAAATGCCAAACACATCTTTTTGTCTGTTGATTAGACTGAAACGACTCGTGGAGATTGTTTTCCGATAGATATAGAGTAAGTTGTTTTAACACAACTTTTTCAAGGACTTTGGATAGGAAACGTTAATTGGAGACAGCACAGAAATTATTTAGTCCAGAGTAGGTTTTTTGAGCAGGGGTTTGACCACAGCCTGTTTGACAAGGGAAGGGACGCTGCTAGTAGACAGGGACAAGTTTATAATGTTTAACATAATTTCCCCCACAGTTCTTTAAGCTGTTTTCCAGGAGGCACGTAGTTGCTTTACATGAAGAAACCAATTTTTTCAGCTTATTGCTTGAGGGATACAGGATCTGAGACTGAGAGACGAATTTAAAAAGTCTTGTGCACTAAAGGGAGAGGAGTCTTCATTTGTTTTCTGTTGGATTATCTTAGCAACTGTCCCAAAGAGAAACCTGGGGTTATGCCGGTTTTCTCTGATCAGAGATGAGAAATAGGCCGTCTTTGCAGTGCTGAGGGCGTGCTTATAAGTGTTTACACTAGGGATGCTCATATTGACCGTTTAACCGTTAACCTAAAGTAAATATTTTGACCGATTAATACTATCAGTTAAACGGTTTAAAACGTTTTTTTTTTTAAGGTTTTTTTTTTTTGTTTGTTTGCTGCATGGTTTAAAAATAAAATGGCTTATATATAGCTTAAATTTATTAACTCACGGAGCGCGTCGGCACGCGCAACCACACAAGTGACACATGCCGGAAGATGTCTGTGCGGCCATTGGTGCATATCCAGGTCCCGCCCGGTCAAAACCCGTCAGAGTTGGCTGAAAAAGGTGTCAAATCTAACACTTCCTGTTAGCATTTTAGTAGCTTTTTCCGCGGTCTCGAAAGGACTTATGGCTTTTATTATCAATAGAAATGACAAAAAATGTTGCAGCAGTTTTCAAGTTGGAAATACTTCTCTGCAGTTTTTGAGCCTTGGAGGATATAACATGTCTTGTGGACCAGAGTTTCCGCTAGAAAAAAATGGTGCCGGTCAAAGTGACCGGCAGAGGTTTCGTTTTCCGGACATTTTTTTCGTTACCATCAACTACCTCACATCTTAGCCATGGGAACTTGTCACTCCATTCCGACCGATACGCCCTACACTTCGGCTTTTTCTCCGGTGACAGCTCCGCGGCGGAGCTGTCTGGCTCTGGACATCTGAGGCTTCAGGCGTTCCTGATTCAGTATTCCTCCTTCGCCTGGCCTCTGAAAAAAACTTTTAAGGCTAGTCTGCCTGGGCCTGGCCATATTTGAAACGTCTCTCAATAGTTCGTGGTTTAGGTCTATATTATAGCCGTTAGGCGTGCACTTTATTTGAAATGCAACATGCGATGTTGTTTAAAAACTTTCAAACGGTCGATTCAGATTGTGTTGGGGGGCGGGGCCGGGGTTATTAGGCAGTTTTAATCTGACAATTTAACCGGAGAGATTTAATTTTGTCGGACATTTAATTTTTTTCCCGGCCAATGACCGGTAATTACCGGACAACGGAACCCCTGTTGTGGACCTAATTATTTTACTGGATATTATTCACTGGACCTTTACGGACAGAAAGACACCAAGCTTACGTGGATTTGTTGCTGTTTCAGTCAGAGACCCGTCAAAGGTAAGACAAGTCCAAACTAAATCTTTGTGCTTGTCTGTAAAAAAGGCTTTGGTGTCGGCGCTGTGGTTGTAACGTGTTAAAATGGTTTATATCGTCTGAAAGATGAGACTTTAAGCTTTAATTTGGTATATATATTGTTGGGGTTTGCATGACGAGGTGCAAGCACAACGCAGGCTTTCTTTTGTAGCGTGTTTACGTCCCGGGACCGGGATGTTGTACACTAAGCCGTTAATGCCAATTCAATATTATAATCTTATCAGTTAACGGTTAATAATCGATTAAGGAGCAACAGTTGTCTGTCGGGAAAATTAATCAAAATGAGCATCCCTAGTTTACACACAAACACCACTTTTGATAATTTAGATTAGTTTTTGACTTGCACCATATGCGTTCAAAACTCTTGCAGGCCTGATTCAAAGCCAGGGTTTCCTCTTTATACCATGGCATAGGTGGTATGGTTGGGCTTTGTCCTGAGGGGTGCCACTGAGTTGGTGATAGCCAAGAGGGTGCCATGGACCTTCTCTGTGTAGGCCTCTACTGAGTTTCCAGGTGTAGTTAAATTAGGAAGAACATCTGTCAGCCGTGTTGCAAACATTTTCTGCGCTAAAATTTTGGGAAGACACTACACATTTGTCAGATTTTGAGGGAAATGTATAATTTATCACAAATTCCACCAGGAGTGATCTGAAATAGCAGACAAAAGAGAGCAGACCAAGTAATGGGAAACATCTATTCCATGATCCAAAAGATCCAGATAGTTTTCACTAATGTGTGTGGGCTCATGAACTAACTGGTTAAAAGACAGTGTTGTAAGCAGTGATTGAAATGCTCTGGCCAGAGGTCCAGACTCCTTAGATAAATATTAAAGTCACCAACTAGAAGGATGTTATCGGAGTATGTTATTAAGTCAGAGAGAAAAGCTCCAAACTCATCCAAGAAAGAAGAGTAGGGACCCGGAGGGCGATAGATTACAGCTAAATAAAATTGCATACTTCCGTTTATTTGAGAAGGAATATGTTTTGAGTAACACTTCGAATGAGCTAAATTTTGGCTGTGATGTACAGTGGCATGAAAAAGTATCTGAAGCCTTTGGAATTTCTCACATTTCTGCCTAAAATCACCATCAAATGTGATCTGATCTTTGTCAAATGACAAATGAAAAAACTGTGTCTGCTTTAACTAAAACCACCCAAACATTTATAGGTTTTCAAATTTTTAATGAGGATAACATGCAAACAATGACAGAAGGGGGAGGAATAAGTAACTGAACCTTGGGTCTAAGGAAACTTTGAGAGCAATTAATACCAATTTTTACCAAACATTTTAAGTCAGGGCTGTGTCCAGTCACTGAGGAGTGGCTTAAAGCTGCCCTGCTCACTATAAAACACACACCTGGTAAGAATTGTGTCTTGATGAGAACCATTGTCTGATGTGCACCATGGCTCGCTCAAAAGAGTCTCTGAAGACCTGCCATCAAGAATTGATTTGTATAAAGCCAGGAAAGGTTACAAAACCATCTCTAAAAGTCTGGATGTTCATCAGTCCACAGTTAGAGAAATTGTCTTCAAATGGAGAGAGTTTGGCACTGTTGCTTCTCTCCCAAGGAGAGTCCACCAAAAATGACAAGAGTTCAGAGCAGAATACTCAGAGAGGTAAAAAAGAACCCTATAGTGTCTGCTAAAGACTTACAGAAATCACTGGCACAGTCCAATATCTCTGTGCATACATCGACTATATGTAAAACACTGGCCAAGAATGGTGTTCATGGGAGGACTCACGGAGGCAGACACTGCTGTCTAAAAAAAAAAAACATTGCTGCATTTTTAATATTTGTCAGCTTCCAAGCTGAGTGCAAATTTCCTCCAGTATTTTCTGATACTGCATTCATCTTGCCATCAATTTTGACCAAGTTTCTTTTGCCTATGTGGATCACACATCCCCAAAATATCAGCAATCTACCTCCATGTTTCACAGTAGGAATAGTGTACCTATCATCATAGTCCTTGTTGACTCCTCTTCAACTGTAACATTTATGGTTGTGGCCAAAAAGTTCAATTTTGGTCTCATCAATCCAAATGACTTTGTTCCAGATGTTTTGAGGCTTGTCTCTGTGCTGTTTGGCGTGATGGACGAATCCACCTCCGAGCCCTTGTCCTCTGCTTCCTCAGTGGAAGATGTGTCTGTGGGGTTGAGGAGATCCTCAAAGTATTCCTTACACCGTCAGACAATATCCACATTTGAGGTCAACAGCTGCTCACCTACACTGTAAACAGTGTTGGCAGGGCACTGCTTCTCCCTCCTGATACGCCGGACGGTTTACCAGAATCTCTTCGAGGCCAACCCATAGTCTTTCTCCTTGGCCTCACCAAACTTGCTGAGTTTTTGCCTCCGGAACCACCTGGGCTGCAGCCCGCTTGGTCTGCCAGTAGCCGTTAGCTGCCTCAGGAGTCCCACAAGCCAACCAGGCTTGATAGGACTTCTTCTTCAGCTTGATGGCATCCCTTACTTCCAGTGTCTACCTCCGGGTTTGGGGATTGATGCCTCGACAGGAACTGGCAACCTTGCAGCCACAGCTCCGAGTTGCTGCATTGACAATGGGGGTGAAGAACATGGTCTACTTGGACTCAATGTCTGGTCGATGTTTTGCCGGAGGTGGGAGTTAAAGTTAGCATTAATGACTAGCCATTGTGGATTTATGCAAATGAGCCATGCAGCTTAAGTTTTGTTTCTCACAAATGTAAACAAAGCAATGTTTTTCTGCAGTAAACATGAACAGTGAACAATAAAAGTCCGGTTTTATTTATTTGATTGGGACAGTGCATGTTAATGAATATACATGAGACACAGCCACATTCATTGTCCCAACATTTACACGCATTCTTACACATGTGCAACACTCTCACACATTCATACACCAGAGCTGTGTCATTGGAGGCAAGGTGGGTTAAGTGTCTTGCCCTAGGGACAATGACAGTATGAATTAGGGAGAGCGGGAATCCAACCTTCCATATTTTGGTTACAGGACTACAGCTTTATCCCCTGAGCCACTGTGCCCTTACATCTTCAATGGATGTTGAATCTGCTTTGGGCATGGTACACTCTGGGTAATGTCCACTTATCGGAAGGTTAACACTGACAGACAACCATTCACTCTCTCATTTGTTCACTGTGGGCCATTTTAAAGCTGAAGATATTTGCCCAAACCCAATGGGACCCGACAGGTTTGGTCTTGCGCTACGGGTTGCTTGTGTATTCAGGTGATGCGATTTGATTAGCTTGTAGACCTATTTAAGTGATTAGGCCTAATTAGAGTGCTGAGATATGTTAAAATAATTATTGGGTTTGGATCACAAACGAGACGACATAGACCGTACATGGTAAATTTTGGAATGGAAGACCGGTTAAATTCTTGTAAGAATTAAACAAATCAGCTGTAGATTTTTTGCTTTGTTGTCCATTAGTAACCAAGCTGGGGAAGACTGTCATTGCAGAGCTGTTAATTATTCGGCAGTATTGAAGTGGAGTGTGCAGTTTCATTGACAACTCCAGCACTTGGCAGTGACCTGCCGACTACAGCTCAGCCATTTTAATTTGAACAAAAGATGACAAAAAATATGGCTAAAAAGGAGATGCTGCTATAATGAGTATTATAAAGACTATTCACCATGGCTCATGGGTAAGCCGGTCTGAGGAGTCTGTTTTCTGTTCACTGTCTGTAGGACATTTGTCGATTAACATAGCATTATTAAGGTGTCCCGCATTGCCTCTCTTTGTCCCGCATAAACAGACTTTTTGTCCCACATATGGTTTGTTATGATCTGGTCAGCGTAAATGTTTTTATCATGAATAAAAGATGTAAAAAAATGTATAAATGACTCATTCATGACCAAGGGCAATTGCCCAACATTATTCAACTGTCATTGAATAATGTTGGGCAGGTTTGGGCTTTTAAAAAAAGCTGTCAATCAAAACTTGTCGGGCTAAAGTTAAAGTAAAATGTGTTTTAATAACAATTGCCTTTCAAATTAAATAAAACCCAAATATTTAAATTATATTGTACGCTTTTTAAAAGGAATATTGAATCATCAACAACATTAGCCTGTATATTAATACATATGGGGAGAGTTCACAATCGCATCGGTTCGGTAAGACAGTTTTTTCCAAATGGTTCTGGGACAGGTATGAAAAAAGTTATACAGACACAACAGGACGGCTGCTATATTCAACAACATGGACCAACTCCTGCATTGGGCTTTTGGACAACAGAGAGCAGCCAGTGGACATCTGAGATCAGTGAGCTGCAGGACAGAACGCCACAAGAACTCCTTCTGTCTGACTACCATAAGACTGTACAATCAGTCTGTGGAAGATACAGTCTGATTTAAATTTTTTAATTAATTTGAAGAGACGTAACAATTGAATTTCCTCTTGGGGATTAATAAAGTATAATTGAGTAATATTCCATTAACACTAGAATGCAGCTGAGTCATGTTGCCCATTCTGACTCTGGGAGAAAGACTGTTGGCTTCTGTTTGTCAGATATGAGTGGTGCAAATGTATTTTAAACACTTCTTCAGTTGGAGCATGGAGTTTTGAACTAATTACAGGCAGGACAAGCCCACAAACACAACTAATGCAGTGTATTCCCAGGAGTTTCTAGTCTCAATCTAATGTTCAGAGCAGAGACCATTCTGAAAAACTGGGTGATGAGATTTGACTGACTGTAGCTGCTCACTTTGAACCCAGTAAATCAGAATGTTAAGAATATTTATGTTAAGAAGGGTTGGGTATTGTTTGATTTTGATCAATTCCAATTTCGTTTATCAATTTAGATTCTTTTTGATTTTAATTTTTTTCATTCCAACGTCAATCATGTATCTAAAATGTTTGTTGTGGCAGTTTAATTTATATACTGTACAATTTATAGACAATATTGCAATATATTTTTGCAGCTTGTTGTTTTCTTTGGTGTTAGTTTATTATGTTGCCACAGGAGCAAATAGTCTTTTTACACACAACACAAAACTGCAGTAAAATAACTCTCTTGTTATTGTGACAATACAGTGACACACACAGAGCAGCGAAGCGGAAGTGACAACTGCAAAGACACCTGTCTACAGTTTAAATTACCTTCACTCAATGGAGTAGCAAAGGAGGAGCTTGTGAGTGCATCTGTGTAAAACACAGCAACAACAAAAAAAATGTCTCGCAACTGCGACTTGGTTCCTGTGAAGAAGAGCTGTTCACTACCTTTCCGTGTTGTCTGAGTCTGATAGCGTTCAGTCCAAGTCTGTGATCTCTGATGCTGGTTAGTCTGAGGCTGAGGCAGTATAGTCTGAGGCCAAGTCCCTTTTCTCTTTGCCTGAGGATGTCCTAAAATGTACACTGCTGAAGTGAGCTGGGTGAGCAGTAAGCAGGGAATCAAAGACAGTGCATTCTTTTAATGACATGAACCAGCTATAGATGCTTTGTTACATACAGTGTTAGTTTATTACATAATTGCACTTAGCTATGTTTTTGGTCTGACTCATCACAAAATGCAGCCACACTTTGTAGCGCTTTCCGTAGCCCTGATGTTTAGATGGTTGCTCCTCGGACTATTTGCCTGCGTGGAAGGTCCTGGCAGATTGCTCAAATTGTACGAGTTAAAAATTGGAACTTTGGCAAATATCCGTGCAATCAGGAGCTTGCTCTAGTAGTGACAGACCATAGAGGCAGAAGTCCAGGTACCCGGAGCTGTAGGCTACAATACATCTTTATACTTTAAAGACACAGTAATAAAAAGGATCTTGCTTGGATGAAAGTGAGTGAGGAGGTCGGACAATTTGGTAAGTTGTGAAAAAGTAAACTCAAAATGTTACAGCGACAAGTCTGGTGTGAACGCCCCATTAGCCCCATTATCACTCACCTATTGAACTGAAGAGCTGTGTTTCTTTATATATTTATTTAATCCACAACTTCAACACAATCCCCAATCCACACCTAATGCCTAGGTCATATTCTCATTGCAATACTGCAATGCATATAACATGTTTTTCTAAAAGGGCATACAGCGTTACGTCACCAGCAGGTCATCACTCAAGCCTCCACAACCTGTTAAGTGTTGTAACAGAGAGTAGTAACACATGCTATTTAGTGTATTAGTTCTTCCTTGGTTTAATTTTATACCTTTTTATATTTATTTATTTATTTTTTTACAGTCACCCGGCCAACCTCAGCGATTGACATCCAAGCAGCGGCTGAAGTGATTGTGGAAAACGGCACCACAGGAGTCCTCCACTGCTCTTTCAAGTCCAACCAAGTGGTGAGCAGCGCCACCTCAGTCACCTGGAGCTTCCAGTCCAGTCAGCCCGACAATCAGTTCTCCAAAGACTCTTTTACGGTGAGAGCCACAGCAAGCTTTACGGTTTTTGTTGGAGCAAATTTTTTTGCTGGATGCTTCACATGCAGCTTTAGTAGCTCCAACAAAAACCACATAACCAACAAAAACTTCTGACATAACTCAGAAGTACAGGGCTTTTATCTTGCATATCTAGGTTTTCAGACTGAATATAAAATATTTTTATTAGTGTATTTTCACAAAACCGAGTTAAGTGCATCCCCAAAACAGCACAAGTGAACTAATACAAAATAACCTTAAGAAGGAATTGTATTAGTTATCAATTATATCTGAATTACCTTTTTTATTTAGACTTTCTGTCTCTGAGCCTGTGTCTGGTTCTCTCTCTGTTAGCCTCTGCTTTGACCTGTTGGGACATTTATCTAGAAGACTTTAAACTCCGTGAGTAGTTGGGTCTCTTGTCCCTAAAACCTATTGAAGTCACACAGTGAGCAAACTGTGCTAATGCTTATGTTTTTCAAACATGTTTTGTTAATATGTGGCATGTGATGGTCGCTCCCGTCAAATCAAACATACGCCAAATGAGTAAAGGCGAGTTTATTTACTATTGCCAGTTTTGTTTGTGACGTAAAGTGAGACCTACTATCTGTGAGATAATTTATATAATACTGTGAGATCTAATTTAAATAATATTATAATAAAGTGTGCGTGTCGTCAGGCTGTGTGGGCTGCAAGAGAAAGAAGGGCAGGATTCGTCACCAGAGTTTGCAGAGCGGATCTCTTTCTGTTTATTTGCCCATGCAGGTTTGTTGTCTGATATAAAAATAAACTCCCCATACTAGTGCAGGTTGAGTCAGGCAGAGGTTGAGAGAGAGGGGAGAGCAGTCACCATGCAAACCCTTAATTAGGATGGTAACGATTGACTCCACTCACAATTTGATTTGATTGACAATTCTGATCTCACGTTTCAATTTTGTCACATTTAGAGATTTACATTTAGTCATTTAGCACAGCGGCCCCCAACCCCCGGTACCGGTCCGCGAGTCATTTGGTACCGGGCCGCAGAGAAAGAAAAAATAACTTACATTATTTCCGTTTTATTTATTATCTGAATCTGAACACTGTTTTATTTTGAAAAATGACCGGATTCCCACTGTTACATCTGTCTATGACTCACTCTTGACGCTTGTCCTGGTCACGTAATACGTTGCCGCTAAAATTAAACCCCCAAGCTAGGTAATGAGTAAAAAACAAACGTCTTTGGAGAGTTTCTTCGCAAAAAGGAAAAACCCAGTGAGGAGACAGAAGAAGAGCACACGACTTCCAAGACAAAGTAAGCTGCAACAGTCCTACTTAAAATATGGATTTATTGTGGTATATATTCAGAAACGTTACAGGCTACATACTTTGTTTTGTAGCTGAAAATGAAATAGTGTTATTCTGATAACTGAGGCTATGTCCACACGAAGCCAGTGCATCCCCTATCCGATCTTGAGACGGCGTCGTCTCAAGAAAATATCTGCGTACACACGGCCGGCTGAAAACGATGTAGTATATATGCCCGACCAGTATGGGGCCAATACGATACAAAATGTATATGGATACAGTGATTTTTGTCTCCGTGTGGACAGCCCCTTAGTTTCACCTAAAAGGTTTTGCACTCAACAAGCTGATTTTGTTAAAAAAAACGTTCAAACTTTGCTACGTTTGGAGGAGGACGCTATGACATTCACAAACAAACCAAATCCTCTGGAAAGAAAAAACTGCCTTTGAATAGACCTGCAGCCGATTGAGGGAGAGTTGACAGAGAGAGACACTGGATCATGGGAGAGCCCCCGGCAGGCTAGAACTCTAGCCACTGAACTAGTGGTTAGCCTAGGCCAGCATTAACTGTAAGCTTTACCAAAAAGGAGGTTTTTAAGTTTAATCTTGGAATTTATGTCAACAAAACCTCTCCAACTATAGCCGATTTTTGTTTTTAAATTTTATATGTATTATTTTCAGATCCTGTACTTTGCCAGTGGTAAGGCATTTCCAGGTCTAGATAACTTTAAAGACAGGTTGCACTTTATTGGTGACATCAACAAAAGGGACGTGTCCATACAGCTGAGCCCGGTGCAGTTCAGCGACAACGGCACCTACTTCTGCGACGTCAAGAACCCTCCCGACGTTGAAGGAACACGGGCCCGCACTGAGCTACGGGTCGTCCTCAGAGGTCTGTCAGCACACATCATTCAACAGTTCATCTAATTGTCCACACTACAGTTATGGCACTTTAAATTATTTGGCTGGTGTCTGAGTCCTATAGAAATGGAACAATACAGCATAACAGCAGCCTACACATGCTATCACTGCATCTAAATGTTTCAAGGTTAAATTTGTTATCCCTTTCTGGCACTGAGATTCACAAAAATGCACATTATTAAGAAATGGTGAAAAATAAGTGCTGGGTGGTAAGCACTGCAGTGTGCCGACACTGCGGACAATAAACAATCCTTACTCAAGCAAAAACAAGAAGCCAAAGGAAAAAATTAGACAGGAATGACATTTTTTTTAAATTAAGTATGCTTTGTTCTTGTGATTTATGATCATATTCCAAGATAAAACATAATCAATGTAGTATGTAATAAAAACATTGAATTAAAACATTACATTAAACCCAAGCAAAACTTGTGGCCTTAAATAGTGACTCCCTAAAATGTATGAAATTATTCAAAGCTTTCTGAACATTAAATTCAGAGAGCTGTGCCAAAGCAGACAGTCTGTTTACTGCAGCAGTGTACAGCTGTACTCTAGCCTCTCAAAGCCATACACACTAGGGTTTACTCTATTCTTTAGATTAATTAATGGTCATCCAAACTCTGCTTCAAACATGATTTTCAACTTCTATATAAGCCTCTTTGGGGATTGCAAACGCGCTGTGCCATACTGAGCCGACCCGTAACGTACCACTTAAGTGGAAATGAGGCTCATGAGTTTTCTTTGGCTTCCTCTCTGTATGTGCTACTCAATAGACACATGGTGTTTCAATGTAGACTTTCGTAGCTTTACTAAAAAGCTCATGCTCTGATAAAAATCTGTGAATGTTTTCTCTAACAAATACAGTTGTACACAGCATCAGAATATTAGCATCAGAGGAAAGTGTCTTCTAAGCTCTTGTGCATATGTAGTAGCATGATATTAGTCCAAAGCAAAGAGCCACTGTCTCTTGGGTAATGTCAGCCGTGTCCTAGAGAAGCCAAACAAAACAGATGTTTTTTTCAGTTTTTAGCTTTTAATCTTAAAATTGGTATAAAACTGAGCATGATTGTAAAATATCCAACATGTATTTGGGCTCTACAGTGTAAGAACATCTAAAAAGATCAATGTACCAAAGAAACAGTGAGCGGGAGCAGCTGTAACAGACTGCCACACAGGTTCCATGGAAACAGTAGAGCGGTTGCGTCAGAGCAGAGCTGCTGTGTACCTTCTGTACAGTAGGTCTTCACAGGTACATTCCTTCTGTTGTGGAGTCACAGCCTCATGTACATGTGCCGGCTTGTTAGCAGTTGCCTAGCCTTCTAGTGGAGTGACAATGGTCTTTGTGCCTTTTTCTGGAAGAGCTACAAAAGCAAAGCAAAAACACATTTGTACTTTTCAGAAAAGTTTGTTTGTTTAGCTTTGTCCTTTTTGTGGGCTCTTCCTGAACACCCACTGCCTTTGTTCTGAACACAAGAGGACAGGTTCCCAGTGGTTCTTCAGAAGAGTTCAAAGTTTCTACCTGCTGCATGTCTCAGGATCAGACAGTTGATTTCTATGATCTTGGTTAGTTAATGTTACGTCATTGTTTTAATGGTTCCAAACAGTAGGTTCATGACCCTAAGGTGGGCTAAAGATTTAATTTGGGTCACCACTCTGATTAAAAATGCTTGTCACATTAATGGAAAGATAACTGCTGTAATAACAGCGGAAAAGTTCACTGTATTAGAGTTTGGCTGCATTGCATTGTTTTCCACTCTAAAAAAACAGAAGAGATGAAAAGTTCAAACTCCAATACATTAATAATAATTCATTACTTCACAGTCTCAGCCTCGTCATGCTATGAACTGATGCATGCCTTGACAACTCATTAGGCTAACACGATTGGCATCACACAGTAAGAAAAAGAAGAGGATGCAATCTGGTCCGATGGGGAAGTTTCATAGAGTGGTTTGCGCTCTAATTCACTTTCTAATTTATTTTATTTCAACAGCCCAGTATCACAACAGCAGTTGCCTCTGTGGGCTGTACAAGACAACACCCTCCTGTCATTAGAGCCTCCATCAGCACAGAAGAGGGAATCCACACCCAGGACACACAGAACTATAAGAGATGTTGCAAGGACAGTTATATACAGAACATTTCACATATAGTCGATCTTGTATTCAATCAAATAAAAAGTCAATTTGAAAGCAGCATGAAGGTAACAATGTGATCCTTCCAGAGTCAGGATGAGGTTTCCATTCCCACAGTGGGACACAGAAAAGCCGTGCAGTAAAAATGTAATCACAAGAATAAACCCTGGCTCAAGAGATCGCAAACAATAAGGGGACACCAGTCCAAAAATAATGTTCAGCACAAATTATCTTTGTTTTTAAACCAAATTAACTGTAAGAAGGTTTACACCCCCGATGCAACATAGGGCCATCACACCTGGTCTGAGTCTGAAATGACAAACACTGTTATCTTTAGCTTTGTCCTGAGAATTTTGATCCAAATGAGAAGAAAGAGGTATTAAAATCAGAGTCTGGCAGTCAATGAATGCATTAACCAACAATATCACTCTGACCTAAATGATTAAGAGGATACAGTTATTTTGATGTGTTATCTAGCATTGGGGTAGAAAGTGTAAATCACAATCAATGTTTTATTTTTTGAGTATTTTTAGAGTATTGAACATATTGTGTTGTGGTGTCCAGAATCTTTCCCACAGAAAAACATTGGGGTTATGGTTGGAGCAGGGATTGGCGCTCTAGTCCTGATCGTGCTCATCGCTGTGGCCGCATGTGTTGTTGCTAGAGTGGTCCGCAACCGCCATGAGTATGAAGGGTAAGTGTTTTTTATCTGCACTTAAGTTTTTTCAGTTTTCTTATTAAAATATGTTAATTGTCTTTTATTTCTGTAAAGCACTTTGAGTTACTGAGTGTATGAATTGTGCTATATAAATGCCTTGTCTTGCATAAGTAATACAAACCGCTGACTGCATGAAAGTACTATCAATCATCTCATTATTGCATGGAGCAGGACATTTCTTGTTCTTCTCTTGAACTGAACTGAATAATCAATTTTACAACCTGCCTTTGAACCAATAACATTACTGACTTGATATTCCTATTTAATATTTCTTTTAGATTATTAGGTGACAGTTCCAGTGATTAACATGATTCCCCCTTGCCCCTTTTTTAACACCACTGATTGATAACAAAACTACTAGGGACGACGTTTCCAGTCGATTGAGATGTTAATTCAATCTTGATTCACGTTTTGAACAAAAGGGGCCGCTCTGTTTACTGCAAACTCGCTTTCAACAAGTTGTTGCAAACAGTTCTAGCATGGCAACGAGTGTTGATATTGAAGAAGTATCATCCTCGTGTGACAGCATAAATAAATCCACTTTACCGAAATGCATTCACTCGCTCCACCGTCTGTGTCTCTCCGCTGCTGCTGCACAGACCGGTCCCGAGTTGGCTTTGTGCGGACTTAAAGAGCGCGCAACAAAAACAAGTCTGTGTCTGTCACGTAAATGTCCCGTCACCGGTGGAGAACAGAGAGAATGTGAGCAGTAATCTTTGTTAGCAAAGAGGCTAAACTGAACCATCTCTGAGCCAAAAGATATTATTTCATAAACAGTCAGAGCCGTCTTAAACTTGTTAAACTCACCTGTTTGAGGCCCTTGTCAGAGAGATGTAATGTTCAGGATCATGTGCTGCCTTCTGTGAGTAAAAAGTAACAATTAAACAAATAGGAGTTGTTTTGATAAAGTTCTACTGTTTTAGTGAAACACATGAGACCAGTGTTTATTATTGGGTTTGATCTAAAAAGGTTTTAAGTCTCAATTATTGAACACAAAGGTCTAAATCCATCAGAGGCAGATTTATTGTGGATTTTAAGTTACTTTGTTAATATCCACTTATTCAAAGTACCTAGCCTTACAAACACATTAAATTGTATTTAAAAGCATCTAGAATTAGATGTTATTTACATTTATTTAAAAACGCACAAATGGACAAACATTTGTCTCTGTCTTTAAGTAAATGTGGGAACATTTCACATTTACTTAGGGTCTGATGGAACTGGTTTTCAGGACGGTAATGAAAAAAATTACACTGGAGCTAGTTAGTCTGTGAAATACTAAAAAGGCACTTATTCACTTCTAATTTGTCTCTACTAATTATATAAAAGAAAATCGTGACAAAATAGAATCATGAGATCAGAATTGTCAATCGAATTGTGAGTGGAGTGAATCGTTACATACACACGTGGACAAAAATGTTGGTACCCTTCGGTCAATGAAAGAAAAACTCACAATGGTCACAGAAAAAACTTTGACAAAAGTAATAATAAATAAAAATTCTATGAATGTTAACCAATGAAAGTCAGACATTGCTTTTCAACCATGCTTCAACGGAATTATTTTAAAAATAAACTCATGGAACAGGCCTAGACAAAATTGATGGTACCCCTAGAAAAGACTGTAAATAATGTGACCAAATGGACATGTTAATTCAAGGTGTGTGCACTAATTAGCATCACAGGTGTGTACAATCTTGTAATCAGTCAGTGGGCCTTTATAGGGCTTCAGGTAGTCACTGTGTTGTCTGGTGACATGGTGTGTACCACACTCAACATGGACCAGAGGAAGAGAAGGAAAGAGTTGTCGCAGGAGAATAGAAAGAAAATTATAGACAAGCATGATAAAGGTAAAGGCTATAAGACCATCTCCAAGCAGCTAGATGTTCCTGTGACTACAGTTGCACATATTATTCAGAAATTTAAGATCCAAGGGACTGTAGCCAACCTCCCTGGACGTGGCCGCAGGAGGAAAAGAGACGGATAATCTGAATGGTAACAAAAGAGCCCAGAAAGACTTCTAAAGAGATCCAAGGTGAACTCCATGCTCAAGGAACATCAGTGTCAGATCGCACCATCCGTCGTTGTTTGAGCCAAAGTGGACTACATGGGAGACCAAGGAGGACACCATTGTTGAAAACAAATCATAAAAAAGCTAGACTGGAATATGCCAAACTACATGTTGACAAGCCACAAAGCTTCTGGGAGAATGTCCTATGGACAGATGAGACAAAAATGGAACTTTTTGCCAAGGCACATCAGCTCTATGTTCACAGACGGAAAAATGAAGCATATCAAGAAAAGAACACTGTCCCTACTGTCAAACATGGAGGAGGCTCTGTTATGTTCTGGGGCTGCTTTGCTGCATCTGGCACAGGGTGTCTTGAATCTGTGCAGGGTACAATGAAATCTGAAGACTATCAAGGGATTCTAGAGAGAAATGTGCTGGCCAGTGTCAGACAGCTTGGTCTCAGTCGCAGGTCATGGGTCTTGCAACAGGACAATGACCCAAAACACAGCTAAAAACACCCAAGAATGGTTAAGAGGAAAACATTGGACTATTCTAAAGTGGCCTTCTATGAGCTCTGACCTCAATCCTATTGAGCATCTTTGGAAGGAGCTGAAACATGTCGTCTGGAAAAGACACCCTTCAAACCGGAAACAACTGGAGCAGTTTGCTCATGAGGAGTGGGCCAAAATACCTGCTGAGAGGTGCAGAAGTCTCATTGACAGTTACAGGAGTCGTCTGATTGCAGTGATAGCCTCAAAAGGTTGTGCAACAAAATATTAAGTTAGGGGTACCAACAATTTTGTCCAAGCCTGTTCCATGAGTTTATTTTTTAAAATAATTCTGTTGAAGCATGGTTGAAAAGCAATGTCTGACTTTCATTGGTTAACAATCATAGAATTTTTATTTATTATTACTTTTGTCAGAATAAAGTTTTTTCTGTGACCATTGTGAGTTTTTCTTTCATTGACCGAAGGGTACCAACAATTTTGTCCACGAGTGTACAACACATGCCACAGCGCATGTCCAATCTCCTCATTTCTAATTTGTGGGCTCTGAGTTTAGTAAATGCTTTGGGATGTAGTTTGAGCTTTACAGTGGTGCCAGTCAGTGTCCTCCATTTCATTGCACTAACGCCTGTTGAGTTTTCTATTAACACTACAAGTTATTCTTTGCTTTTTCATTGTACTATTCAACACATTACTCTTCATTAGCAGCAAAGGAAAAATTAGAAAAACCTAAAAACTAGAATATTAATGCATGTAAATGAGCAGTACAGGAAATGCATAGACTGACATAAAGATGTAAATTCATCTGCACAGGGCGAGCAGAGCCAATCAGTGCTTAGACAAAAAAAACACACATTTTTAGGCTTCCCAGTATACCACTAAATAACTTGTTTTGTTTTCTCATAACATCAAACAATTAATAGGAAAAAGAGCTGGGGAAGCAAATCCTTGGAGCGTAGTAGTACTCATAAGATGAATACAACAAGACTAAGGTAAAGAGTGTATAACGATACGATCTTGGAGCCAGTCCTCATGTCCTCATGAGCAGCCAATGACATATTTCTGTTTGATTCCAGTGTTTATCAAACCATTGTAAACTACATTTGTTTGCTTTCATGATCCATGTGCTCAGCTCATTGTTTCATTTTGTCTGTGTCCCCCTCCTTGTCTCTGACTGTGCACCAATGATTGCTCTCTTCCCGTGGCAAACGCCAAACTAGATGCACATCCTTGGAAAGCATGAGTTCTCAGGCTCCGCAGGCACAAAAGAAGGTAGAGTCCAGCCTGGAGGTGTCCAGGTGTAGCAGTCCCTCAGCTCAGCTGCAGGTAGGAGCTGGGGTCCACACAGGCTCTGCCTTAGTGATGTGAAGGGGGGTTACAATTAGTTTATCTAATATTACTGACTCAATGATGTGTAACCTTAAGAAAAAAAATTATATAAGCTATCTACCTTTGCATAATACTTTTTTTTTCAAGTCATCTCACAGCATTGCAATCATTTTCAATGCATATAATATCTGTCATTTTATCTCTGTTGCACCATTTAACAAATCAAAACACATACAAAAAAAATCAAAACAGTGGAATTGTGCATTTATGAATCACATAATACAAACATAAAAGCAACATTTAAATGTTAACACAGTTCATGCACATTTTGGTACCAGGCCACATTTTATTGTCATTGGTCTTTGTGCTTATACAGACCTGTCCTCGATGCATAAAGGCAAATCTTTGTGTCTCCAACCGAAGCAGGTATCCCTGTTTGTCCTGTTCTCTCAACTCAGAATGAGCACATACAGTACTGCTCAATAGTTGATGCATATCTGCTTTGAACAGACATGTCTTCAACCGACAAAGGTAGATAAGGTAGATAGATAACACTGTAATTATACAGTCTGAAACCCCCACCATCTTTGTTCACATTTGGTTCAGTTAGAAGATTCACTTTCAGAGTTTAGAAACTGTGCCAAAGGCACAAACAAATCAAGTAGTGGAGGTTGTTTAATCTTCACCATTTTGAATAATGCATGACTTTCAGAATGTTTTAGGGTAAAACATTTCTACATTGCTTAAAATGTGTCCCTTGTCTTAATATTAGTTATATTAAGGTAAATACAACGAATTAGATAAAATATACTACATTTACTCTGCTGGGTTACTCTGCTAGGTTTACTCTGCTGGGTTACTCTAGTGGGTTACTCTGCTAGGTTTAGTCTGCTGGGTTACTCTAGTGGGTTACTCTGCTGGGTTACTCTGCTAGGTTTACTCTGCTGGGTTACTCTAGCGGGTTACTCTGCTAGGTTTACTCTGCTGGGTTACTCTAGCGGGTTACTCTAGTGGGTTACTCTGCTGAGTTACCACGTTGGGTTACTCTGCTGGGGTTACTCTGCTGGGTTACTCTAGCGGGTTACTCTAGTGGGTTACTCTGCTGAGTTACTCTGCTAGGTTTACTCTGCTGGGTTACTCTAGCGGGTTACTCTAGTGGGTTACTCTGCTGAGTTACCACGTTGGGTTACTCTGCTGGGGTTACTCTGCTGAGTTACCACGTTGGGTTACTCTGCTGGGGTTACTCTGCTGAGTTACCACGTTGGGTTACTCTGCTGGGGTTACTCTGCTGAGTTACCACGTTGGGTTACTCTGCTGGGGTTACTCTGCTGAGTTACCACGTTGGGTTACTCTGCTGGGGTTACTCTGCTGGGGTTACTCTGCTAGGTTACTGTAGGTTTTCCCTCTACATTTAAGTTTTTGTTGTAATTTGCCCAAATCTTGAGTCGGAATCCGAGTTTAATTTTTTTTTTTTTTTTTTTAGAGTTTTTATTATAAATGTCTTGTTTTAAATTAGATCATTTTAAAATTGTGTAGATCTACTTTGTTTATTGTAAATATGTGAACTGCCGTCATGTAAATTTCTCTATTGTTAAATAAATAAAGTCTATTCTATTCTAATCCCACTCAATGCTGTACTTGCTTGTTTTTGTCTGTTCCAGGGCCCGGTGATATACGCCCAGTTAGATCACTCGGGCAGCAAAAACTCATTCCATAAGATGGAGCCAGTGGTGTACGCTGACATCCGTAAAAACTGAAGACAAACTGGGACCAAAATTAAAAAAGAATTCCATAGTAAAGTATCAGACCTCTGTATCAGCTGCTGGAGGGAAGGGTGGGAATATTCAGCCAACAGGAAATGTTGCCTTTTATTTTATTTTATTTTATTTTTTTCGTCCACAAGAAGCATGAAAATGTTCAATAAATAATGTCTTAATGTATTGCAAAAACAATGGTGGATGCTACTTTTGTTTGCAACTATAGCCTCAAATACAGGGATCATAGTATGAAACTATTCATGTATCAGTAATGCTCCTTAGGTTGTGGCCACAGCAGTCTGTTGCAAAGCAGTTTAAGTAGAACTGATTTAGCTCTGTGTTGACAAAACTCACTCCAGAACTCAAATCAGTTGCTCCCTTACAGGGTTTCAACAGGATATTTAAAGTATCAAAAATATTTAACTATCAAAATGTCTTCAATTGTTTAGACATTTCTTACTGGCTGATTGATTTGTAACCAGATTTAGCCACTGTAGTTGTTTCCAGATAATATAAATAACAAATAATAATGACTTATAATGGGAAAAGATTCACTATTTAATACTTATTTAACTAACCTTAAAGGTCATTAAGGTTCTATGTCCAAAATAAAGGCACCAAGTCATTATTTTGACACGTGTCATGTTTAGATTTCACTTAGAGTATTTATTCTTCTTCAGTGGCAGAAAATACTTGTAATACAACAGTGTTTTTAGTGACCCTTTAAAATGGTTTGGAAACCCATTATTTTTGAATTGCGTTTTTAAATTGCTCAGTTTTAAAAAGTCTTAATTATCTTACTTTACCAAACCTGCAGAAACCCTGTCTTACTTTAAAGTACTGTATCAGGAATCGAGAGCTATGTCTGTATTCCACATCAAACAGTCTTGTGGTGCAGCTGACTGTGTGCAACAGGCTGCTGGAGCCCTCGGTCCTGTAATGTAACTGTAGTAAGTCTCGTCATAGCCTTTAGTGAGTTTGCATGAAGTTAACATCTAAAGCCGACACCGACGGTGCTCCTTCCAGCCGCCTGTCATTTACTGTGAATGCTTCAGTTCTCTGTACATTTGTGGCATGTCATTGTGGTACCTGAAAACACTGCCCCCTGCTGTTTTACCTCAGTAGAACATGGATCACTTGTAGGGGTCCTATACAGTTTATTTATTTATATATATATATATATATATATATATATATATATATATACTGTATAGGTACTCTGCACCAAATATAAAAACGTAACTTTTAAAAATGTAACTTTATTATGTTAGGAAATATTAAATTTTTTGGAATGGCAGCTTATATTTTTAAATGAAAGGTCAATGGATCCTGGTGGAGTATTTTTCTCTTAAGAATTAGAATTCCATCAGTTGCTAAAAAGGCTTAATAGAATCTCTCCAGCATTTGAATTATTCTGTGTTTTAATCCACTTCCTGGGCCTTTTCTCAGTACTCTACCCTCTTCCCCTCGAGCACATACGTACGGGGGGGGGGCTTTAATAAACCAATCACCCTAGAATGGTCCTTTTCCAAATATCTCTACTCACTCTCCTGACTCACGTCCACTCGATCTGCAATTTCACACAGACGTTCACAATATTAAGGACTATTTGAAACCAATTAGTGTCGAGGGCGAGTTTCTTATTAAACCATCCAGAGTGAGCTGATGCAGTTTTTTGCTAGTCATGAACGCCCCAGACAAGTTCTACATATTAACACTAAATATACTATTGTGCAGGCATTTTTGAAGTAAACAATAGTTTTACAAATAGGTTTAGATTGGTGGCCATAGATGTAAAAACATTTTTAATTGTTGGAGCATCACCAACACTTAAAAATAGGTATTTAACATCATTGTTAACTAGTATATCTTTGCTTATAATTTATTAATATTATTAATATTATTTAGAGGAAAATGGTTTAATTGCCACTTGCTTGCGTTACCATGGTGACCGAGAGTTCTTGTTTCTGTCAGAGTCAGGGCAGTGCAGCCGAAAGCCTAATGTTGTATTTAGTGTGATCAATGGAACTCCATTTAGCTGCGAGTGTCACTACACAGTCCTGAGTGGAAGTGACTGTTCCGTAAAGGCCTGACATCTTGAAAAGGGGTTGGTGACCTTTGAACCCAAAAACATCTTAGTTTTAATCAAACCATATGTAAACATTTTTAACTGAACTTTTTAACCCTTGATACTACAGCAGGGCCACTACAGAAAACCAAACCTGGGCTTTGTGTTTTTATTGAATCTGCTCCGATCCATGAACATGTTCAACTGAGGTGAAATATCTTTGATAATATGCTTTTATATAACAGGGAGCTTTTATTTGTTCTAAAGCAAATACTCAATTCACTGTTTGCATGCAGTTTACTAACGATCATAATCTTCATCACCATATCAATCCTTTATGATTTTGAATCATGTAAAGCTCTTTTTGTTTCAAATAATGGGCCAAATATGTAATATCAATACTGTAAACATAGTTTTTTATATTCTTTTTTGCTTTAAGTGCATTCCAAATCTTCTCATTTTAGTCTTAAAGCATTTAAAAGCCAAAATCTGTTTGTTTAGGAGTTTATTTGTGTTGCAGCCTTCAGCTCTCAGATGCAGTAACGTGTTTGTGTGTGTGTGTGTGTGTGTGTGTGTGTGTGTGTGTAGTATGTCAGGCTCTTGTAAGATATAGTGCTGTTTACTGTAGTCATTCCGTCGCAGTTCGACTGTATCCCTGTAGAGCGCCCAGAGAGAAAAGTGTTTCTAGTCTTAGATTTGTCACTCATGTTACACTTGTGTTTCAGCCTACTGTTCAAAGTGCACACATTTAAGGAGAAGGGTCACCAATCAGTCATGGAAGATTGGAGAAAAATCTCACTAAACAAAGCACTATTAGCATTAAAAGTATAGGATTATTTTCTAACATCCTGGACAAGTTTAGTTGCAACCCACTATGAAAAAAACTGAGCAGATTTATTTTGAAAAATAAACAGCAATTTCATCACAGCCTTTCTAGATTCAAAATACTCTTAAATTTCTATAGTTGTAAAGGAAAAAGGGCCATATTTCTAAAAGCAGACTCATTCCACTTTTAGTCTTAAGGCTTTGTTTGTGATTGACAGGACTGTTTTTCGTGACAGCCCTGGAATGAACTCTGAGATGTTTGTTGAAGTCAATCCACACAAAATATGAAAATACCTTGGTGTGGTTTTCAGCTTTACATGTTGCTGCTGTAGTTTTTATGTTCCAGATAAAACTTTTGGTGTTTTAACTTGGAGCCCATTGGGCCCTAGGACATTTTAGAGTACCGTATGGAAAAACCCTGGCTAAGATTTTGGGGAAATACAGAGCTTGCTTACTTCAGAGTGATTCTGAGCACTTCCAAATGAAAGCGTTCATGGGAGGTTTCTTGATGAGTGACAACAACATTGATATGCCTCAATCTGATTTTCAGTCAGGACTAAAGGAAGAAAGTAACGGCTCTCAAATGACCCAAAGATGAATTAACTGAACTGCATTGTTATACATTTAAAAGAATCTTTTAAAGCTTCGTCCTCACTTTCTTTTCCAGTGAACAATTGCCTTAGGATCAGGGATGACCATAGCCAGTACTTTTCTGAGGATATTGTAGTGTTTTTTTTAGTCATGACCGATGTCAGGTCAAACTTTGAACACTGAAAAAACTGTTAAGTGGTAGCCTGTGCTCAAGTGTAACAAATGAACCGACGGATGTTCAGTCACAGACTTGTGGAGCATTATTAGTTAATTAAAGTTGCCATAGTGATGGGACATCTACAAACTGTCTAATGAGAAAACAATTGAAAGCACAGCAACAACTTTGGTTTGACGATTGGTTAAAGGCAGGGCTTGCTCGAGGTTAAGACAGGACCTTTTTGTTAGAAACAATAACAATACACAATTTCTCAGTTATTAAATAATTATCAAGAAGATGCTGCATAGATCTGCTCAAATGTCAATGTAATGTGTGGAATAAAAAAAACGAAAGGAAACCAAAATGATCAACAACCTATTTATATACTTTTTATTTTCAATGAAACACTAAGTATAGATCCATGTTTATGACTGTAAACTTGTCTCATTACAGGAAGTTTGGGCAGGTATTGCAATAATTAGAGAATCACAATAATGATATTTGGAGCCTCTCATTTTAGTTCATAAACACTCACTGACACACTTATTGTGAGCACGGAAAGGAAAATGTGTGTACTTTGAATGGCTCTGAAAAAGCAGGCAGTCTTCCATTTCCTCTGATTGTTTTTAGGCTTGTGACTTGTTTGTGTGGCTTTGTCATGAGCATGTTTCGAGCCCGGCTCCTGCTGCTCGCGTCATGTCACATGTTGAGATGTTTATTTTAGTGCTGTTGTATAAAATTGTGCTGTAAACTATAAATTAAGAAAGCTGTTCAGTGTAAACTGAGCGTGAACACGCAACATTCTGTGTTCTCAGAAATTCTCAAAAGTGAAAAGCAGGTTGTAATAGTCCTTCCACTCAGAGTCCTAATGGTGTGTCTTTGTGCCGTCCATTGTTCCTGTGTGAGTTGTGTCGAGGACAGCCCTGTGCATCGTCTGCTCTTTGGTTTCATCTTGGACTCTACCACTGTCTAACATCTTCAGAACTGGAATGTTGTACATTTAGTGCCTTTACATTTCATCAGCTTCAACATCTGCTCAAAATGGAAAAGAAGATTCATTTATTTTCCTTTTTATTGTATGTATTTTTATACACATTACGCTCTGTATCTACTGTCAAATTTTATATAAAACTATTTCTGTGTGAGGGCTCTTTACTTGCCTTATTGTTCTCTGTTTGACTGTCACTGGTAAAGATATAAAGCATCACTTCATACACATGTTCAGTTCACTGCGTCAAATGTCTCTTGATTTAGACAAAATTCAAATATATCAATCAAAAAGTGGATGAGGCACTTACACAGTTTTTGCAACACGGTAGACTTTTTGAATATTCTAACTTTTTTTTACATAAAATGTTGGTCAGGTCCACTTAGTTCCTAAAGTCAGTGGCCATTACAAAGGTACTACTCTTCCCTGTGACTCATGACTGTACACAGGATTTGACAAGTCAAGGAAATGAGACAGAGCCCAGTCTTCAACATATCTCTGTTTATTCATAAAGCAGACACTAGATAAGGTTTGGCCTCCAAGACTGGATATGGAGTCCAAGTCGTCTAAAATATTGTAGCCCTCATAACTACAATGTAAACAGTTCTGAGATTAGGTTTACTAAATAACATAAATAAAATAATCAGTACAGCCAAAGAGACAATGTTGATGATGGATGTAAAAAACATCCTTAAGTAGTAGTAATAATAATAAAAACAAATGTGTCTCTCTCTTGTAAATAAAAGAACCAAGAGGCTGTGTCACTATCGGCCATTGTTCCTCCAGTTACCTCACATGACCAGCAGAGGGCGACCTGTCTCTTCTGCAGCACTTTAACCCCGCTTCAAGTGTGTTCCTTTCATCCTCCGCTGTTTTATCTTTTCCAAGAATTATCCCCTAAAACCACGAAACTCTGAATCCCTCCCTGAGTAACCGAATGTGAAAATAAAAGCTCGGAGGCACAAACACAAGCAGAGCAGCGCAAACAAAAGGCTGGGATTCCCGGTGCAGCTCTCATCCTCGCGGGAGTAGCCTCGTGCGCCGTCCTGGGTTTTGAAATGCGATCACGTGACACCGAGCTGTGATGAAGCTGAATGAAGTTCAACAGCAGCGAGTGTTTGAAAGAGACGGGGCTCGAGATCTACAACAGGTAGGACTGTTTACCTCTGCACGGTTTGTCTTTTCGATTCGATTTTTCTTTACGTATTTCTCATTTGTCAGTGATGAACTTGATCCCGGAGACCTGTAGCTTATTTATCAGACTGTTTTAATACTCAATCATTAAATGGTTGAAGTCTAACATCGTTTGAACTTTTCCATTTTTTTCTTCGATTTTTCTACAAGACCTATTGCGATAACGATATGAGCTACGATATTTAAATGCTTTTTCATGAAAGAAAATGTTGAATTCTTAAATGATTATGAAAATATATAGTAAGACAAGGTTCTGGCCTGACTTCCACCGTTAAAGCAGGAGCTAAACCAATATTCAAGACTGAATTTATTTTGAACCACAAGAGAAAGTTCTTATCAATATTTGAACCTGACATGAAGCCGATAACAAACTCTTCTTCAGTGAGAATATGTAGGAGATGTTTTAACAAGGGACACTCTCAGGGCCGGATTGGGACTCATTTTCAGCCCTGGAGTTTCATGCCTTAGACCGGCCCACTTTAGTTCCCTGACTATATTAAAATAATAAAATTAAAACCTAAGAATATAAGTCTGCAATAGGCACATGTTTTCTACAGTATTTTTGTTTACAGTCCAAATATCTTAAAAAAAAAACTTCCATCAAGATTTAGTGAACAAGTATGAATATACACTGTAAAATTAAGAAATTGTTTTGCTTAAAACAAGTTACATTATCTGCCAATGGGGTAAGAAAAATAATTGTTTTAGTTTTAGCTTTTAAGCAACAAAAAACAAAAATCACTTAATTTTTTTTTTCTCCAGAAAACAAGACATAATTTCTCCTGCCATTTCACTTCTAAATGTATCTTGAATTAAGAATATTTAGATATTTGAACTGGAAACAAGTAAGAAAATGATTTTCATTGAGCATTACTATTATATCTTCTGCCCATTCTGGTGTGATGGGCTCATGACTGGAGCTTGGGGACGTTTCTGGGCCTCGCTCTTCACTGTTGGCAGCAAATGGTACTAGAGGCGGCCGCTGCTGCTGAAGAGCTACAATAAAAACTTTGATACATGAACGGTGGTTTACATACGACGTTGTTTTGCACGGTCGCTAGCATCTTGCACTGCTCCTAACTACCTTAACGTTAGCTTACTTACCCGCCTCGTCGTCTCCGTTTGTTTTGTTGAGAAAATATGTGCTCAGCTTTGAACATTTGGCCCGTCAGTTTCCAAAGCTTTTTTTTTTTTTTTAATTCTGGCCTTTTCAGCGCCGCCTTTGCGCTTTCTGTTATCAATTTTTTTTATGTGACTTTTTTTTTTAATTTTGAGCAACTTGCAAGGGGCCGTGTCAGGGGGCGGGGCCAGGGAGTCAAAACGTCATCATTGTCTTGCAGGCTGCACTCTGCGAGAAAATATTAAATAAAAAGAGTGCGGCTGCGGTTAAATAATAATAATAATAATAATAATAATAATAATAATAATAAAAATATATATTTCAACCCAGTCCCATGACAACAACGGCCCTCGCGGCCAAACAAACGTACCGGCCCACCGGGAATTTTCCCGGTGCTCCCGATTAGCCAATCCGGGCCTGGACACTCTTTTAACTCTCTCGAATGAAAATAATTCACATTTATTCAAATAGGATCAGATGATATTAAAATGATATCCATAACGTGTTAATAATGAAATAGTTAATGATGAGCTGTCCCTGTGTGATGCTCCCTCGAGGAGCCGCAGCGGGCCCCCCCTCGATGGACCGCAGCGGGCCCCCCCTCCGAGGAGCCGCTGGTCAGTACGAGGAGGTTCTGATGGATTTATAGTTTGATGTGTTTTTGGCAGCAGTAGTACACAGTTGTTTTTTTTTTTTATGAAGTAAAATAGGAAATAATAATAGTTTTATTGTGTAATGATGAAAGACACGTGTTTATTAATCAGATTCACAAATATTTCTTCTGGGCTGTTGTCAGACATTCTTATGTTTATGACATGTTTAGCCCTAAAAGGTCTGGTTCGAACTCAGATGGATTATCTGACCTTTTGCTTACATTCTAAAACCCCACTGGGATTGTACAGCTTTTAAGGAATTAAATTTAGTGACTTTATTATGAAAAAAACATAACCCACACCGGAAATGTATGAACTGTGACAAAATGACCGGCTTAGCCCAGTTCTGTTCCAGACTTGAATTTAGTCCGGGTTAATCCTGGGTTAAATCCTCAGCTCAGATTTGGTCAGGTTTTACCCTGGTTTTATTTTTAGGAAAAGTTTTGTTATAGTCCTGGTTGAGACCTGTTTAATTATAAATGTTGTGTAATCCTTTGTTCACTTTTATGAATGTAATCTGCCTCAGAGTCTTTCTGTTTAGAAGTGGCTTTAGTCCCGGTTCAGTCCTAGTTTAGTCCTGGTCTTTCTGTTCAAGACTAGGCTGGCTCTGGCCTTGTCCAGTCTCTGTTGTGGACGTCCCAGACCCTTATATGGTGTTTCCTGGAGCAGTGGGAGGGGTCTGCAGGATGTGAGTCTAAGAGAGCAGCAGACCTGGAGCAGACTCTGACATGAACCTGATCCAGACCCGCTCCTCAAGCCGGTCCAGCTGATCCCGGTCTGATCCCAGGTGGGTCCCGTCTGTGGTTCTAGACCTATGTCTGTTTGAATATGTGGAGCTGGTTAGGACTCACAGAAGTTTTAGACCTAGTTTAGTCCTGGTTTAGTACTTGTTTAGTACTTTGGTTGATCCATGTTTAGTTTTCAGTAAGGCCCTATTTTGACTAGTCCTGGTTTAGTGTTGTTTAGTCCTAGTTTAGTGTTGTTTAGTCCAGGTTTAGTCCTGGTTTAGTGTTGTTTAGTCCAGGTTTAGTCCTGGTTTAGTGTTGGTTAGTCCCGGTTTAGTGTTGGTTAGTCCAGGTTTAGTCCTGGTTTAGTGTTGTTTAGTCCTGGTTTAGTGTTGTTTAGTCCTGGTTTAGTGTTGTTTAGTCCAGGTTTAGTCCTGGTTTAGTGTTGTTTAGTCCTGGTTTAGTGTTGTTTAGTCCAGGTTTAGTCCTGGTTTAGTGTTGTTTAGTCCTGGTTTAGTGTTGTTTAGTCCTGGTTTAGTGTTGTTTAGTCCTGGTTTAGTGTTGTTTAATCCAGGTTTAGTGTTGTTTAGTCCTGGTTTAGTGTTGTTTAGTCCTGGTTTAGTGTTGTTTAGTCCTGGTTTAGTGTTGTTTAGTCCTGGTTTAGTGTTGTTTAGTCCTGGTTTAGTGTTGTTTAATCCAGGTTTAGTGTTGTTTAGTCCTGGTTTAGTGTTGTTTAGTCCTGGTTTAGTGTTGTTTAATCCAGGTTTAGTGTTGTTTAGTCCTGGTTTAGTGTCGTTTAGTCCTGGTTTAGTGTTGTTTAATCCTGGTTTAGTGTTGTTTAATCCAGGTTTAGTCCTGGTTTAGTGTTGTTTAGTCCAGGTTTAGTCCTGGTTTAGTGTTGTTTAGTCCAGGTTTAGTGTTGTTTAATCCAGGTTTAGTCCTAGTTTAGTGTTGTTTAGTCCAGGTTTAGTCCTGGTTTAGTGTTGTTTAATCCAGGTTTAGTCCTAGTTTAGTGTTGTTTAATCCAGGTTTAGTCCTGATTTAGTGTTGTTTAATCCAGGTTTAGTCCTGGTTTAGTGTTGTTTAGTCCAGGTTTAGTGTTGTTTAATCCAGGTTTTGTCCTGGTTTAGTGTTGTTTAATCCAGGTTTAGTCCAGGTTTAGTGTTGTTTAATCCAGGTTTAGTGTTGTTTAATCCTGGTGTAGTGTTGTTTAATCCAGGTTTAGTCCTGGTTTAGTGTTGTTTAGTCCAGGTTTAGTGTTGTTTAATCCAGGTTTTGTCCTGGTTTAGTGTTGTTTAATCCAGGTTTAGTCCAGGTTTAGTGTTGTTTAATCCAGGTTTAGTGTTGTTTAATCCTGGTTTAGTGTTGTTTAATCCTGGTTTAGTGTTGTTTAATCCAGGTTTAGTCCTGATTTAGTGTTGTTTAATCCAGGTTTAGTCCTAGTTTAGTGTTGTTTAGTCCAGGTTTAGTGTTGTTTAATCCAGGTTTAGTGTTGTTTAATCCTGGTTTAGTGTTGTTTAATCCTGGTTTAGTGTTGTTTAATCCAGGTTTAGTCCTGATTTAGTGTTGTTTAATCCAGGTTTAGTCCTAGTTTAGTGTTGTTTAATCCAGGTTTAGTCCTAGTTTAGTGTTGTTTAGTCCTGGTTTAGTGTTGTTTAGTCCTGGTTTAGTGTTGTTTAGTCCTGGTTTAGTGTTGTTTAGTCCTGGTTTAGTGTTGTTTAATCCAGGTTTAGTGTTGTTTAGTCCTGGTTTAGTGTTGTTTAGTCCTGGTTTAGTGTTGTTTAATCCAGGTTTAGTGTTGTTTAGTCCTGGTTTAGTGTCGTTTAGTCCTGGTTTAGTGTTGTTTAATCCTGGTTTAGTGTTGTTTAATCCAGGTTTAGTCCTGGTTTAGTGTTGTTTAGTCCAGGTTTAGTCCTGGTTTAGTGTTGTTTAGTCCAGGTTTAGTGTTGTTTAATCCAGGTTTAGTCCTAGTTTAGTGTTGTTTAGTCCAGGTTTAGTCCTGGTTTAGTGTTGTTTAATCCAGGTTTAGTCCTAGTTTAGTGTTGTTTAATCCAGGTTTAGTCCTGATTTAGTGTTGTTTAATCCAGGTTTAGTCCTGGTTTAGTGTTGTTTAGTCCAGGTTTAGTGTTGTTTAATCCAGGTTTTGTCCTGGTTTAGTGTTGTTTAATCCAGGTTTAGTCCAGGTTTAGTGTTGTTTAATCCAGGTTTAGTGTTGTTTAATCCTGGTTTAGTGTTGTTTAATCCTGGTTTAGTGTTGTTTAATCCAGGTTTAGTCCTGATTTAGTGTTGTTTAATCCAGGTTTAGTCCTAGTTTAGTGTTGTTTAGTCCAGGTTTAGTGTTGTTTAATCCAGGTTTAGTGTTGTTTAATCCTGGTTTAGTGTTGTTTAATCCTGGTTTAGTGTTGTTTAATCCAGGTTTAGTCCTGATTTAGTGTTGTTTAATCCAGGTTTAGTCCTAGTTTAGTGTTGTTTAATCCAGGTTTAGTCCTAGTTTAGTGTTGTTTAATCCAGGTTTTGTCCTGGTGTAGTGTTGTTTAATCCAGGTTTTGTCCTGGTTTAGTGTTGTTTAATCCAGGTTTTGTCCTGGTTTAGTGTTGTTTAATCCAGGTTTTGTCCTGGTTTAGTGTTGTTTAATCCAGGTTTTGTCCTGGTTTAGTGTTGTTTAATCCAGGTTTAGTCCTAGTTTAGTGTTGTTTAATCCAGGTTTTGTCCTGGTTTAGTGTTGTTTAATCCAGGTTTTGTCCTGGTTTAGTGTTGTTTAATCCAGGTTTTGTCCTGGTTTAGTGTTGTTTAATCCAGGTTTAGTCCTAGTTTAGTGTTGTTTAATCCAGGTTTTGTCCTGGTTTAGTGTTGTTTAGTCCAGGTTTTGTCCTGGTGTAGTGTTGTTTAATCCAGGTTTTGTCCTGGTTTAGTGTTGTTTAGTCCAGGTTTTGTCCTGGTGTAGTGTTGTTTAATCCAGGTTTTGTCCTGGTTTAGTGTTGTTTAGTCCAGGTTTTGTCCTGGTGTAGTGTTGTTTAATCCAGGTTTTGTCCTGGTTTAGTGTTGTTTAGTCCAGGTTTTGTCCTGGTTTAGTGTTGTTTAATCCAGGTTTAGTCCTAGTTTAGTGTTGTTTAATCCAGGTTTAGTCCTGGTTTAGTGTTGTTTAGTCCTGGTTTAGTGTTGTTTAATCCAGGTTTAGTCCTAGTTTAGTGTTGTTTAATCCAGGTTTAGTCCTGGTTTAGTCCTGGTTTAGTCCTGGTTTAGTCCTGGTTTAGACCTGGTTTAGACCTGGTTTAGACCTGGTTGAGACCTGGTTTAGACCTGGCTTAGTCCTGGTTTAGTCCTGGTTTAGTCCTGGTTTAGTCCTGGTTTAGACCTGGTTTAGTCCTGGTTTAGTCCTGGTTTAGACCTGGTTTAGACCTGGTTGAGACCTGGTTGAGACCTGGTTTAGTCCTGGTTTAGACCTGGTTAGGACCTGGTTTAGTCCTGGTTTAGACCTGGTTAGGACCTGGTTTAGTCCTGGTTTAGTCCTGGTTTAGACCTGGTTTAGACCTGGTTGAGACCTGGTTTAGACCTGGTTTAGACCTGGTTTAGTCCTGGTTTAGTCCTGGTTTAGTCCTGGTTTAGTCCTGGTTTAGTCCTGGTTTAGTCCTGGTTTAGTCCTGGTTTAGTCCTGGTTTAGTCCTGGTTTAGACCTGGTTTAGACCTGGTTTAGACCTGGTTGAGACCTGGTTTAGACCTGGTTTAGACCTGGTTTAGTCCTGGTTTAGTCCTGGTTTAGTCCTGGTTTAGTCCTGGTTTAGACCTGGTTTAGACCTGGTTTAGACCTGGTTTAGACCTAGTTTAGACCTGGTTTAGTCCTGGTTTAGTCCTGGTTTAGACCTGGTTTAGACCTGGTTGAGACCTGGTTGAGACCTGGTTTAGTCCTGGTTTAGACCTGGTTAGGACCTGGTTTAGTCCTGGTTTAGACCTGGTTAGGACCTGGTTTAGTCCTGGTTTAGTCCTGGTTTAGACCTGGTTTAGTCCTGGTTTAGACCTGGTTTAGACCTGGTTTAGACCTGGTTTAGACCTGGTTAGGACCTGTTTAGATAATTTGGTTCTGGTTGTGGCTTTAATCAGTAATGATGTAATTGTTATTAAAACCTGCCTAATCCTGGATTAATCCTTATGTACAGTTGGCTACTCTAGCTTTTTTTTTTTTGGGGGGGGTATGAGTAATAACACAAAAAACTTTCTTTCATTCTTAGTTAGTGTTTGGGTCAAACATCTGTGTTTACTCTTTTTTAAAATTGTAATGACAACAGAAACTACCCAAATGACCCTGATCAAAAGTTTACATACACCAGATCTTAAAGTCTTTTGTGGTCGTTGTGGATGAGGCTCTTTATTTTCTCAGATGCTAAAGCTGTACATTCTTTTTGACAAAAAGCCTCCAGTTCCTGTAAATTCTTGGTCTGTCTTGTATGAACTGTAAGTTTGAGATCTCCTCAGAGTGGTTCAATGATACTGAGGTCAGGAGACTGAGGCCAGTCCAGAACCTTCTCTTTCTGCTGCTGTAGCCAATGACAGGTCGACTTGGCCTTGGCCACACATTCCTAAAACATCAGCTCCAGCTCATGTTTCACAGTAGGAATAGTACATCTTTCATCATAGACCTTGTTGAATTCTCTCCAAATGTAACATTTATGGTTGTGACCAAAAAGTAAAATTTCAGTCTCATCACTCTAAATGACTTTGTTCCAGAAGTTTTGAGGCTTGTCTCTGTGATGTTTGAAGTATTGTGCAGGATGCTTTGTGGCATTTGTGCAGTAATGGCTTTCTTCTGGGGACTCAACCATGCAGCCCATTTTTCTTCAAGTGCCTCCTTATTGTTCATCTTGAAACAGCCACACCACGTTTTTTCAGAGTCCTGTATTTCAGCTGAAGTTATTTGTGGGTTTTTCTTTGCATCCTGATGAATTGTCCTGCAGTTGTGACTGAAATGTTTGGTCTACCTGACCTTTTCATTTTCCACTTCTTTATTAGAGTTTGAACACTGCTGATTGGCATTCTCAATTCTTTGGATATTTTTTTATATCCCTTTCCTGTTTTATACAAGAACTAGGTAATTAGGTAATATACAGGAAAAGATAATTGCTTTAGCTCAATTACCTTTTCCCACAGATCCTTTGACAATTCTTTTGGGTTAACCCTAACCCTAACCCTTTCCCCATGACAGATCACAGGTGAGGTTACCTTTAGTGCATGTTATCAGGCCAAAAACACCAGGGTATGTAAACCTATAAGTACAGTCCCGGTTTAGTCCCGGTCTATTGCTGAGTGCAGTCCCATGTGGTGTTCATCTGCCCTCACACAGCTCCACATGAGATCACTCTGAGGCTCTTTATCAGACATAGCGGCTTTACAGAGACTAATTTGTTTTTTCCTTTTTCCTTCATTTAGTTTAGTCTTTCTGAGGTTGATACTAAATTTTGGTCAAGTCACGTTTGGCCCAACTCCTCATCATCATGTACCTGCTTCTGTGAGATTTTAAACCCAACTGTTGGGGGTCAGTCCATCATTATTAGGCCCGAGCCGGTGATGACCGGGAGGGCCTATTGTTTTTGCTCGGATTTTTTTTTTTTTTTTTTTTTCTTTTCCACCTATGATCCTAAATTTGACCCAGTGACCATGAACGAAAAGTCATTTTTATTGGTCCCAGCCTTCAAGCCCGGCGAAAAATTTATGTATTTGAAGTCGCTGAAAAAAAAATACGAAAAATGACTCAGTGGCGACCCCTACAAAATCAAAATACATTGGGCCTATGGAAAGTGAAAGTAACTTTTTTCCAACATAGAAAAATGAAACTTGGTACATCCATAGGACACCTCAGGGCAAACAGAAAAGTCAATGACAGTCACACCCTAAACTTAACAGGAAGTCCGCCATGTGGGGTGAAACACGTGGCCACTAAAATCAAACCCCTTGCGCAGAAAGATGCAAATCATTGTGTTTTAATCTAAATGGCCCCAAATTTGGTGAGTATCATCTAGACACGTGTGCCAACCAAAGTTGTGACTTTGTTGTTGATATCTTATCGGGTATGGGTGTGGCAAGCCTGTAACGAGGTGGCCATTTTTGTGAAAATAAAACGT
This sequence comes from Perccottus glenii, assembly GCA_024416835.2. NCBI lineage: Eukaryota > Metazoa > Chordata > Actinopteri > Gobiiformes > Odontobutidae > Perccottus > Perccottus glenii. Next base: position 1,711,048 of record CM044561.2, read on the forward strand.
CTCTTAACTCTCAAACGCCTTCTCGGATCGAGTTGGACCCAAAAAGGCGTTTGTGCACATTCATGACCTGAACACAAAGATATGTAAATAAAAGGGTTATCTTTAGAAATGGCTCTCCAGCGCCCCCTACAAACTTATAATGGGACCCAAGAATTTAGTTTGTCATAGAGACATAAAATTTGGTACACACATCTCTTATGTCATGATGAGCATAAAAGCCAATGACAACCACCCCCTATCTATAAATGTGTTGCCATAGCAACGTCCCAAATATGTGGAAAAAGTCAATGGGAAGTGAAAATTTTAGTTTGTCGTAGGCAAATGAAACTTGGCACACACATCCAGTATGGGCTTATGAACAAAAAAGCCAATGGGGACCACACCCTATCACACACGGGAAGGCGGCCATTTTGAATTGAAAAAGGAGAACCGACTTAAAATACACCTCTTTTTTAAAAGAACACAGAAAAAAGCTGCTTCATTCCACAGACACCAAACTTGGGCAAAATGAGCTTAACACATGTATGTAAAATAGACAGGTGTTTTTCTTGACATTTTTGCTCGAGTTATATTTTTTTTATTATAATTTTGTTTTGTTTTTTTAGTATAATTTTTCTGTAAAATGATCCTCAATTTGACCCAGTAAACGTGCAACTAAAAGTAATTTTTATTGGTCCCAGACTTCAAGCCCGGCAAAAAATTTATGTATTTGAAGTCGCCGAAAAAAAAATACGAAAAATGACTCAGTGGTGACCCCTACAAAATCAAAATACATTGGGCCTATGGAAAATGAAAGTAAATTTTTCCAATGTAGAAATACAAAACTTGGTACATCCATAGGACACCTTAGGGCAAACAGAAAAGTTTATTACAGCCATACCGTAAACTCAACAGGAAATCTACTATGTTGGGTGGAATGCGTGACCACCTAAATCTCACCCCTTGTGTCTAAAGGCTTTTCATCTAAACAGCTCCAAATTTGGTGAGTATCATCTAGACATGTGTGCCAAAAAAGTTATCAATTTGTTTTTTGATAGATTTGTGGCTGTGGTCGTAATGAGTCTGTGAAGAGGCAGCCATTTCTTTGGGAAATAAATGCCATTTCCCAATTGCCAGGATCCTTCCTTTAGAGGAGGCCCCTCCAGAGCCACGGCTAGAGTCTTAGAAAACTCCTCAGAATCCTTTGGAACTTGTAACCTTGTACTTTTAGACAGGTTATATTTACATTTTGCCTTTTTAAACAGGGGGGTGCAGCGATTCCTGAGTCATCTCAAATCTCCAGCCAGTACTTTGTTTTTCTCGCCTTAGCCCAAGCATAATTTATTATTTTCAAAGGTTCAGACAGCTCCCAGGAAAACCAGGGATTGTGGAGACCTTTAACTCTAAAGTTATGTTACAAGGTGGTGTAGCAGGCCCCAGCAGTAGCACAGGCCCGGTTATTTGACATTACCGTGAAGTTTACGCTTTAAAGCACGAAATGCAATCCTCCGAGTGCATGTGTCCCCGCGGTCTCAAGGGAGGCGAGGGCCTTTATCGCCGCTTGCGGCTTTAATTATTTTATTATTATTCATTAGACACTAGAAGACACTGAGTTACAGAATGGCTTTTGATTCTTTGTCCTTTGCAAGGACACTTTTCAGCCTTGAATAATTTTATGGATGTTTTTATTGCTATCAGTTTGTCAAGGACTAATGATTTATCCTGTGATTTTTAACGATCAATTGATTTGCGATTAATCATATTGTTATGAGCAAAATGTTAAAAATGAATTCAAAAATAGTGTAAGGCACACTTTTATTTGTACTATACGTATATTCTACAGTATATAAGTACTGCTATATGAACAAAAGTACAAGTACATTTGGTTTGCAAACACAAATAAGTGTCTTTTTTACAGCAGTATTCCCTTTACACAGCAGCAGTTTATCTCACCTTAAACATTTTAGTGAAATCAATATAAAGGATAGTTGAAGGTTTTTAAACCTATTCAGGGCAGCTTCAGAGTCGATAGAGCTGTGTAGGCTGTGGTCTTAAACATGCTCAGACTAACATTATCTGTAGCAGACTCATCTCAGCAAAGAAATACATTTTGCCTGTTAGTCGCAGGGTTAACACTGGCAGACAACCACTGTGCCCCCCACTTGTGGTCCTGTCTAATTGTGCCTCAATATAAATAGGATTTATTTAAAATATCTTTCTTTTTTTCCCTTATTCCTTTATTATCTCCGTGGGCAGCCACCACCACAGGTGCCTAGGTACCCTGGTCATATCACTAACCAGAGACTAAAGCATGTTTTGATGTTGGTGGGAGAAACCAGAGTACCCGGGGAAAACCCACCAGAGTCCAGAGAAAACATGGTAACTCCACACAGAAAGACCTCATCTGGCCCGAGAGTCTTGTGTCTCACCTCAACCTAAACATTAGGTCACAACAGTGGGTTTTACGGAGGTGAGAACAATTGAAGAAGGCTCTTGAATATGGAACAGCTCACACTTATGAGAAAAGCATCATGTGTATTTTACTTCTGCTTTCATCTAGTGTCGATACTGCTTTTGCCCTGTTCTTTTTGTTGTGTTTTACAATAAAGCAGCAAGAGTATCCTTTAAGACATTTGAACTTTTGAGCTGGTAAATGTGACTGACACTAGCTATTGTTGATAACATTAGAAAGGCAACACACAGGCAGTTTAATTCAAATAATAACCTAAGCAGACACTTATTTTGCTTCTTAGAATCAAAATATCACAACAGAGATGTCATAAATGCACAATGCTGTTGTTTGTGTTGAGTCTAGGTGCTTTTCCTTGATTAGCTCATTCTTACCCTGACTGTGCACTAATAGCTCCCACGTGTGCTGCCTTCAGGCTTACACCAGAGAGAAGAAGATTTCTGCAGATTAAAACATGACTCCCTCAGACTTGATCAAAACAATACAATGAAGCAGTATTGATGGCATTATTGCTGACTCATGGAAAGGAAAGTCTGCTGACTCACATGGTTGCGCTTTGATATTGACATTTGACAGTCTGCTGTGTGGGTCCTTTTGTCGTCAGTGCTCCATGATGATGATGATTTTAGTGTCATTCAGGTTGCAAAAGGTCTTAAAATGAGCAGTCTCAACAACTTTGTTTTTTGTGTAGACATGTGCAGCGCTATGGCACCTGTTAGCCAATCAAATGAATAATATGTAATCTATGTGGTCATTAATCATATTTAGAAAGTCAGGCACCTTCTGGGACACCCATGGCTTCCCCGGTCAGATGTCACCCATTAATGTGGTAAGATCTGGATAAGGCATCAGCCCCACTCCCTGTTGCCAATTTGATTAGTGGCCACGTTGTAAAAACAAACGGCTGGTATTCAGCTGACCTGCAACTGACTAAATGGTTGGGTTTTGTAATGTTTATTTCCTATTTTAGAATTTAGTCTTTTTTCCTGTTAAAAATTCAGTTAAAATAACTTTTATTCTTTATGACATCACCGCTCTATCCCGTCTTCACGCTCATTGGTCAGAAGTGGTCACGTGGAACCCAGCGGTGGGTAAAACACAAGAGCACATGGGTGAGTGCTGTAGTGACCTGCTCTATGGGCCTCACACAGAAACAAACCCAGAAGTTAAAAACCTTTGGTGTGCCGCTGCAAAGATATACGTTCATTGAAAATAAGAGGCGGACATTACTCAGAATCCTGGTGTAAGAATACATGTAGTCAACAAGTTTCCTTTAGAGTCATTTTTACAAAAGGTTGTTGTATTGATTTAAAAGACAACATTTAATACTAAGTGAGACATTGTTAACGAGAAGACGGACGTAGGACTTGACTGAACTGGAATATTATCTGTCCTCATTGATTGCCAAAAGTGTGGATGTAGAAAGGTGATGTCATCAGTATGAGACTTGTGTCTTCACAGATTTTCCTCTATAGCTTTGTTTTTTTAATTTTTTTAAAAATGATTTTAAGAATAAAAAATAATTCGTCGGCTCCCTTCGGCTTTTGTTTAATTTCCAGATTAAAATACTGCAATGGGACAGACTTTGTTAATAAAGTGAAAGGGTCTGGCTGGACAAGGCCATAACATAAATAACTCCTTATGGTTCTCCTATGACCTGGGGAGCCATTACTGTTGTCAGCTGATTTACGGAGCTATTAACTATTCTTTTAACATTATATTTACAAGTAGTAAGATTAATTAATATTATTTTATTGTGATGGGAGCGTGGCTTTTATGTTGAAATATCTGGAACTGTTTTCCAATGGGGCCATAATTTACCAGTGGTTCTAAAAGAATCAAACAAAAAAAACATGAACACATACAACAAAATGTAGACATGTTCATATTTACAAATTATAATGTAAACTATTATAAATGTACTTTGATATAAACATTTAATGCCATAAAGGTTGTCTGGTTCTCTGACTTTTTCGACAAGCAAGATGGCGCCTGTGTTTGGCATTGCCTCTGCTCCCTCTCTGTTATCTAATGTATTTTTGTTTTTTCTAGTGCTGTTTGTTGCCTTGTCAGCCCTTACAACTAGTAGCTGTGTCTCAGCTGCTTTTAAATATGATCGACACACTTTGTTCCGAATCAATGAGCAGATGAAAGACTTTTGTGTTACCTGGGTCAGGTACGCGGAGTTTTTCCCTCCAGTTTTTGAGTGCTCCACGTCATCACCGGAGTACCTGTTGCTAGCTAAGCCCCGCGGCAAGAGAAGGAAGCGGGGATCGAGGGCTGGAGTCGGGGCCAGGCTGAGGAAACACCGTGGGCAACTACCATGTCCGAGCGGCTCCGGATCTGTCTGGGACGAGCGGTGCCTGCGGTCGGTTCCGGTCCGTGAATCCGGCGTGAACTCGTCCGGAGCGTCTCCGTCCCTCCAATATGACCGGATTTTTCCGACTCGGAGGCTCCAAAATTTCCCTCTGCGTGAGCGGGTCCTGTGTACTGTTACATGCCGGGTGGTCAATAATGACCACGTCCTGTCCTGCCCTGATGGTCAGAGCGCACCGGCCTTGGATCTGGCACAACCGACTCGGATTGCTCTACTCAACGCTCGCTCCATTGCAAACAAGGCCTTCTTCCTCAGCGAATTCTTCTCAAAGGAACACCTTGACTTTATGTTTTTAACAGAGACCTGGCAGCGTGAAATGGAGTACACTCATCTGAACGAGCTGTGCCCTCCGCACTGTTCTGTGTTTGGGACACCGCGGGTCTCGCGGCGAGGAGTCGGACTCGCACTCGTGTACTGGGACTGTTTCTGATGCAGGTTGATGAACTCAGACTCTTTCGACTCCTTTGAGATGCAGATGACTAAGGTTGGCAACAATGACTCATTTTATTGCATTTTAATTTACCGACCTCCTGGTCCTGGTCGCTTGTTTTTAGAGGATTTCTCTGAATTTTTATCTTCAATTATCAAACTTGAAAATGTTCTGATACTCGGGGATTTTACCCTCCATATCGATGATGCTTTGTGTAATCTGGCATCTGAGTTTTCAGATGGACTGTCTTCCTTCCAAACCGATGTCACAAAGACACATCATAATGGATCCACAGCTGAGAAATTCTCGGTGTTATTTGACCCCAGTGTTTTTGATGGCTGTAGTGAGCCTGAATCTTTTATGCAGTCTTTTAATAACCACTGTCTGTCTGTTTTAAATAAGGTTGCTCCGCTAAAAAGTAAACACACCTTCCCTAAAAATCCCTGCCCTTGGATAAATGAGGAAATCTTATCTTGCAGGAGAAACTGTCGTAAAATAGAACGTTTGTGGAAATGCACAAGTTTGGAAGTCCACAGAATGCACTTGAAGGACCTCATCGTGTCACTAAATGATAAAATAAAACAGGCCAGATCTGCCTATTTCTCTAATCTTGTTGTTCTGAACAAGAAAAATCCTAAAGTCCTGTTTGACACAATATCAAGAATTGTCTCTCCTTCAGCTCCTCATTTACCAGTCCACTCAAAGTCTGACTGCAACAGGTTTTTACATTCCTTTGTGAACAAGGTACATGATATAAGAGCCTCTATAAACCCATCATCTGTAAACACATCTTGGGGTTTATCTCCTCAGTGCTCTTGGTCCACCTTCTCACCTGTCACTGAAGAGGTCATTAAGGGTCTACTAAAAAAGGTGAAACCATCATCAAGCCCTCTAGATGTAATGCCAACTTCACTGCTTTTAAATCTATTTGATTTAGTTGGTCCATATGTTGTTAAACTGATCAACCGTTCTCTTTTAACTGGTTCTGTGCCCAGCTCTTTTAAACAAGCGGTCAGCCCCATTCTGAAGAAGCCCAATTTGGATTCTTTTGAACCAAACAACACACACACAGGCCAATCTCTAAATTGCCTTTTTATCTAAAATCCTGAGAGAGTGGTGGCGGAGCAGCTGACTGCGTTTCTTAATGAAAATAATTTTATAGATAAATTTCAGTCAGGCTTCCGAAAATGTCCTTCAACTGAGACTGCCCTGCTGAAGATATCAAGTGACATTATGATGGCGGCTGACTCTGGGCAGTACTCTGTCTTGATCCTACTGGATTTATCGTCTGCTTTTGATACTCTGGACCATAATGTATTGTTAAAGCGTCTGCAAAATGAAACGGGTTTCTCTGGATCAGTTCTAAAGTGGTTTTCCTCCTACCTGAGTGACAGATCTTTTTGTGTCTCTATTAACAATATTCTGTCTGAAGTGACCCCTCTGTCATATGGAGTTCCTCAGGGCTCAGTCCTAGGTCCTCTTTGATTTTATTGTACATTCGCCCTCTTGGTGAAATAATT